>OY728134.1:1427299284-1427320765 GCA_963277665.1 Viscum album | reverse complement strand
ATGATGGGATGTCGGTTCTTCCTCCTGTGGATTCCTCCTCAGAACTCATCACCTAGTCCGGGTCTCCCTTATAGATTTAATACGTAGTTCGTGAAACTCTTCCCAGTGCCATGTTTCATGGACGCCGGTTAATTACACTGCTTCTGTCGGGACATTCCAAAGGGTCCAGTCAGGGCAGCAACTTCAGTCAGGGGAGTAGTCACGTTGAGGCATCAGTTGCATGTCTGGATGCTGGGGTACCTAGCATGTCTGTCTGTTATCCTTGACCACAAGGCTTCTCGAGGGCGTGGAAGCCCGAGGCATCCCACATCGAGCGCGGGGAATTACATGTCATAGACACGTATCTGAGGTTTTCCTCAGCTTCCCGTGTTCAACACAAGGTATGTCGCGAGTTTAACGTCCAGTGGAGACAGATGAGAGTGAAATGGGACCATCGCAGGAGGGGCGACAGTGAAGTCGGCTTGAGCCTTGAAGAGGCTTCCTACGTATCCCCGTGGTAGGGAATCAAAGTCCGCGTAGTTCGGGATGGTGCCAGTAAACCGACGTGAAGCTGGACCTTGGCCCGATAAAAGTTGTCGGCGTACCGACGTGAAGGTGGACCTTGGCCCGATGAAAGTTGTCGGCGTACCGACGTGAAGGTGGACCTTGGCCCGAAGAAAGTTGTCGGCGTACCGAAGTGAAGATGGACCTTGGTCCGATGGGAGTTGGGCTTGACCCTCTGGGAGGATTCCTACGTACCATGCATTGACATGGATCAAAGACCTCGTAGTTCAGGTGGGTTGGGTCGCAATGGCTTACCACTGGACCAGAATGTAGTTTAACGTCATGCCAGATGAAGATGGGACCCGACGCGAATTGGGTGATGGGTGGGCTTGAACCTCGTGGAGGCTTCCTACGTACCATGCCTTGACATGGATCAAAGACCTCGTAGTTCAAAAGGGGTTTGTCGGTGGACCAACATGAAAGTGGACCTTGGTCCAATGGGTGGTGGGCTTGAACCTCATAAAGGCTTACTACGTACCATGCCTTGACACGGATCAAAGACCTCGTAGTTCGGAGAATACAGTTTAACGTCATGCAGGACGATAGTGAACCCTGACATGAATAAACGACGGGTGGGCTTGAACCTCGTGGAGGCTTCCTACGTACCATGCCTTGACATGGATCAAAGACCTCGTAGTTCAGGTGGTCACAACGGCTTACCGCTGGACTGGAATGGGACCCGACATGAATGAGTGACGGGTGGGCTTGAACCTCATGGAGGCTTCCTACGTACCATGCCTTGACATGGATCAAAGACCTCGTAGTTCAGGTGGGTTTCGCTGGTAAAACGACGTGAAAGTAGACCTTGGTCCACTGTTGGTGGGCTTGAACCTCGTGGAGGCTTCCTACGTACCATGCCTTGACATGGATCAAAGACCTCGTAGTTCAGGTGGGGTTGGGTCGCAATGGCTTACCACTGGACTGGGGTGCAGTTTAACGTCGTGCTGGACGGGGGTGAAACCCGACGTGAAAGACGGGCGGGCTTGAACCTCATGGAGGCTTCCTACGTACCATGCCTTGACATGGATCAAAGACCTCGTAGTTCAAAAAGGTGGGTGTCAGGGTCGGTGCTCACTCTAAGCCCACGTGAGTCATGCTCGGTGTGGGAAACAAGAGGTTGCAAGGACCTGACGATCACGTCGCGAAGGGTGCGTCCGTGAGAAGCGAAGAGGGGCTTACGCGTTGGGCGGCCCATGGTGTTGGGACTTACTCCAGGATGGAGGCCCAGAGGGGGGTTTCCTCGTTCCCTATCACGTCCACCACTGACCTTGGTAGTGGGGAAGTACCGAGATGCACAGGTGCAATCATCTGTACCAAAGGTTAGGGGCTTACGCTCTGAGGCGGCCCTTCCCCTGCGATCATACGCCACTCCGACAAGGAGGATCTCATTCCATGTGCGGAAGAGTTCCATTCCCGTGGAGACGAGTGGTGTAAAGAATGTTCGAGCTGGGGGGACCCTTCGTGAGGGAGACGAGTTTGGGTCACAGTTTAACGTCATGTGTTGAGGACGTGGTACTTGGCAGTTTAATGTCATGCAGCTCGGACGAGGTGGGTTCACTTCACACCCCTAGGACTTACATAACCGGTACCCTCTGGTCCTTGGGGAAGGGAAGGTGTCGGTAAGGCCATGGTAAAGGGGGGTAGTGGGGCGAACCATCGAGGGGTCCACGTTAGCGTGGCTATTCGAAGAAGCAATAGCCGTTAGCGTGCCTATGGGAAGAAGCATTAGGCGAAGCAACACTATGGGAGGTGTTGCCCATGGGACTTTGAAATCACATCGTGCAAACCTGGAGGGTCGCACGGAAAGAGGAATCGCTAAGAAGAGGAGTGTGCTTTGCGAAGTGGGGTGCCTTGGCCTCAGCATGGGGCATAGGTGGGAGTGGGAGGTGCTTCGCGAAGTGGAGCAGTGTTCGCGGAGCACTGCCTCGTGAAGAAGGTGTGGTTCGCGAAGCAGGGTCCTGCCAAGCAATGTGCTTCGCGATGAATAGTTATCCTGCCTTGACATAGATATTACTAGCATGGGTTGGGTGTTTCGCGAAGCAAAAGTGCTCCGCGGCTGCCCGGGTTCCCTTGGGAATCCCTTTCCTTTGTGAATGCCCTTGAGCTTCGCGAAGGGCATCCCTCTCGGAAGAGGGGCTCAAAACGAAACAAATCAGAGTCGTCTCGCGAAGTAGAAATACCTCGCGGAGCTCATGATTCCCGGGGAAAAGCGTGCTTCGAGATTCGGGAGAGGAGAAGCCGAAAGGTCGGATTGTCCGTCCTCGGGACTCAGGGGGAGTCGAGTATTTATAGGGAAGGGGCGCCGCGAAGCAGGGCTCGCGCGCCGCCTTCGGGGCTTCGCGGCGGCTCACGAACGTCAAACGGGTTCGCGGAGGATTACCGCCTCCGGAGCTTCGCGGCAGCTCGTGAACGTCAAACGGGTTCACGGAGGATTACCGCCTCTGGAGCTTCGCGGCGGCTCGCGAACGTCAAACGGGTTCGCGGAGGATTACCGCCTCCGGAGCTTCGCGGCGGGGCTTCGCGGCTGTGCTCCGCGGCTGTGCTTCGCGAGGCAGCGCACCGGCTGTCTTTTTCGTTCCTTCTTTTCGGGCCACATTTTTGGCGCCAACAAGGATCTTTTCAGGTTTAGAGTTTTAGAGAATTAGATCATAAATCATGCATTACATTCCACATTTAAACAAGGTGGTTACATAAAATACAGTACTCATTTTACCCATCAACAGAAACATATTTAAAATAAAACATGGATTCTTTCTTTACACTTCCTTAACACTATCATCACATCATGTACCTTTCCCTTGACCTGTGAAAAAAATTTCAAAAACTTGGGATGAGCATAAAAAGATCAGTAAGGGATATAAAGGTACGAAATTAAAACATTAGTCCAAGTATGAAATCATACTTTACTCATAAATCATAAGCATTTTAACATACCTCATCAAATCATGAATAAATCATAGAGATCATAAGACATAAAGGCCACTTGAGGCATTCATAACATTATTACATAGGGAGTAACCCTCATGGTTACGTTAGGAATACCCATCGCAGTATATTACCTAAATCGCTTTGGAGAAACCTTAACATTTAACCCCTTCACGTTACCCAATGCATTGTAGAGCTGTATCAGGCTCACCCGCCCTTAGTTTATCACGGAACCACCTGTCTTCATAATAATGCCCATGAACCATAACATAATCATATCACATAAAAATGAATAAATGAAACATAACATTTCCACTTCTCAATCACAAGATATCAATACAACACATTGATATAAAAACATTATGAAAACCATTTTCAATACCAAAATAAAATAAAAGTAAAACATGGTATTTATTTTTCATTTTAAAAAAGGTATGGCTTGTAGAGGAAGCCAAAACTCAAATAATGGTCACGACAGCGGAGAAGTCATTGTCGCCGCATTAGTACGACAAAAACAGTCCCTTTTTTCATTTAGTAAAATGCTTCGTATAAAAAATATTCCTTTTGGATAAACGTAAAAGTCAAAGGGGTTTATATACCGTATAAAAGAAGGTTGTGTATAAAACAAAATATGACTCAATGAAAGGAGATTGAGACAAAGTCCCATACAAAGAACATTTTTTAAATAAAATAGATCTATTATGTGTATTCACTATATATACACATAAAGAACGTATAAATAAAAGATAGGACATAATAATGTCATGACATAATTTTAAAGTAGGAGATTAACCCAATGAACGGAAATTGGGTAAAGAAGTTCCCTTACCTTAGGTCCGACTTGACTCGATCGTTATTTAACGTCCTGAATAATAAACATGAGTTAATTTCTACTTGATTGAGAACATTTTTAAAGTAAATTATTTCTTTTATATCACTTATTACCAGTTTATGAACACTATGTAATTATTTAAGTTATTAATGGTCGTTTTGTCGATCATTGGTACATGAGTCAAGAATAAACTCTTTATAATTACAAGTTGTTCATGTATCAATTATATCCAGAATTATATTCATTATGTAGATATCATATATATCATATATATCCAATATATACATGCATTTATAATATTACATAACATTTAGAGGTAAGAAATGAAATGCACCGTTCATGGAGACGTTATTCGTACATATGCATGAACGCTACATTCATTTCTATTTCTTACTAAATGGAGTGAAATAATAATAATATAAAGGTATATTATAATTACAGTATAATATCATATATAATATCATTAAATATATCATTTATATGTACCACATGTGGTATTAACTAATCAAATCACTTTGAGGGGGCGGTAGTCCGCACTTCCTAAAATGAAGATATCGCATTTACCCATAACAGAAACCATAAAGGTATGCCATAAATGAAAAATATAGAAGCTTATGTAAAACATAAAAATATTATATATTATATATAAATATAGTGACATCTAAATTTCCACCTTTGAAGGTGTTATATGAGTGTTGAACAATCATCGTTTCGTGAGGCAGAAATTCACCATCAACAGAAACAGTATGTTCATTAACCATTAGGTGTAGGTGTGTGTAAGTGTAGCTATAATTCTTCCTATAAAAACATCCTAGTATATTGAAGATACTTCTATTGTTACAAACGAATTTAATAAAAAGTGTTTAGGGGGTTGGAGAAGAAAAATAAAACAAAATAGCAATAGAGAAGACTTTACCTTTGAATCGAGTAACTTCTCTTGGTTTGAACCAAAAGAGTTTCTTGAATAGATTTCTGCCTAAGGTAAGGCTTCTAGGATGAGGATAGGGATATGGAGAGACAAAATGAGCATATCGTGTCTGAGCCAAAGGCTTGAATGGTGTCGGTAAGGTGGTAGAGGTGGGGGCCTTTTATAAGAGGAGAGGAGGTGGCACTCTTGGAATGGTAAAAAATTTTACTTTATTTTTAAATGAGTTTCAGATTTTAAAGGTCCCACATTGATGTATTTCTAGGATAAGGTGATAAGAGTTCTAAATACACCCATACAATAGGTTTTTGACATGTTTATGTCTTAGAGTTTATATTATCTTTTCATTTTATTTAAATCGTTAAATAATGTGGTAATCGCTTCATCATCATGGTGTCATATATAATTTAATTTATTTAATGTCAAAAAATTATTAAAAAAAACTACTATGATGTCGGAAATAATTTTATCTTTCCAATGAATATTTATAGTCCAAGAGATATTTTATGTAGACAAAATTAAAAATGTTTTACTCAGGTGATACATTCTTTGTTATATTTATCTTTCTTTAAAAATAAAAAGATAAAAAGTCATTATCACACAAACGTGATTCCATGGGGTCCCCATGTTTGGAAAAAGGAATCCCATGGTCGTCCATGACACAACCCGTAGCATTAGGACACATGTTGGGGTCATTTTTTATTATTATGATATTATTTTATTATCCTTAACTACCTGATTACTAATTAATCTAGATAATTAAAGATAATTACCGTCGTTACTATTCATAATGCCCAAAAACAAAAGAGTCTTGATTACATTCTTGTGCCTTCTAATTCCAAATATGTAATCCATTTTACCAAATTCCAAACACATAAAGTTAAATAATTAATTTGAAAATAATTCCCGTTGTCAAAACAAATAGCAGGATTTTTAGAAACAATATCTATGAAACGTTTGGCACTTGTTTATGCCCAATTACAAAGTGAAATTAATCCTAATTACCACCATTGGATTAAATGGAAAAAACATATAATAATTAAACTTTAATACTAATTAAAAATAAAATCTAACCATATAATTAAATTAGATGAAAAAGCAGTTTTGATGTAAAATGCAGTATTTTTCACTATTCATTAAAAAATGAACAATGTCAGAAAAATACCAAAAAATTATCCAATGTAAATTTCAATGTCCCAATAATAAAGAATATTTTTATTTTGACATATAGATCTTATAAAATTTTCAAAAGATTGATTTAAAAATGGTTTTCCATTAAATGGCAGAAAAACAATCTTTTAAAAATATTAGTGTATTCCATGCTTAAGATAGGATTTATTCTCTTTTTAAGAAACTAAAACACTATCTAATTCATAAATAGACATAGATAAGAATATCTATTATTCATTACTTACTTGGGATGTTAAATCCTTCCCCGCTTTAGAAAATTATGTCGCCGCAATTTATTTACTTATCGAATAAGTGGGGGTATTTATCCCTCATTGCATTTTCAGATTCCCATGTTGCCTCTTCACCCATGTGATTTTTTCCAAAAAACCTTTACTTGATGAATCACCTTATTCTGCCACACTTGCTCCATGTGGTCAAGAATCTTGACCAGTTGTTCCTCATAAGATATATTCTCTTCCAGCTAAACTATCTCTGGACTCAAAACATGAGATGGATCTGGCATGTACTTCCTTAACATTGAAACATGAAAAACATTGTGTACCTGAGATAAACTCGGAGGTAAATCCAATAGGTATGCAACTGATCCATCTCTCGCCAGAATCTCATATGGTCCAATGAACCTTGGACTCAAATTTCCTTTCTTACCAAATCGCATCACACTTTTCCATGGTGATACTTTGAGAAAAACATGATCACCTACCTCAAAAGAGAGATCCTTCCTCTGGTAGTCCGCAAAACTCTTCTGCCTACTCTGAGCTGTTCTCATGTGTTTCTATATCAGCTGAACGTTTTCATCCAACTCTTATACCAATTCTGGTCCCATCAACTTCCTTTCACCCACTTCATCCCAAAAAGTTGGAGTTCGACACCACTTCCCATATAATACCTCAAATGGTTCCATCTGTATACTGGAATGAAAAATGTTATTATAAGAAAACTCAACCAAAGAAAGATGTTGGTCCCAAATTCCCTAATAATCCATCGAACAAGCACGTAGCATATCCTCTAAAGTCTGAATTGTTCATTCTGACTGCCCATCTGATTGAGGATGGAAAGCTGTACTAAAATTTAATTCAGTACCCAATAACATCTGAAGGCCTTTCCAAAAGTTAGAAGTGAACCTAGGATCACAGTCAGATACAATGGATATAGGAACTCCATGTAACCTGAATATCACTTTTAGATACAAACGGAAAAGTTGATCTACGGAAAAAGTATCTCGTATGGCAAGGAAATGAGCAGATTTAGTCAATTGATCAACAATAATCCAGATTGCATTATTACCTCTAGGTGTCTTCGGAAATTCCACAATGAAGTCCATAGATATATTCTCCCATTTCCACTCTGGTACGGGTAAAGGCTGAAGCATCCCTTTCAGTAACTTCTGATCTGCTTTAACCTGTTGAGATGTCAAACATTTCAATGTAAAATCAACAGTATCCCTTTTCATTCTATCCCACTGGTAATACTCCCAAAGATCTTTATACATCTTAGTACTGCCCGGATGAACTGAAAACGTAGAACTATCAGCTTCACAAAACAAATCTCTCTTCAACTGTGAATCACACGGCACACACAATCTCTTCCCAAATCTCAAAACACAATCATTATCAATGTTGAATTTAGGAAACTCACCCTTCTGAACAAGCTCTACCTTTTTCTGCAACTCACTGTCTTACTTCTGTGCTTGCTTAATTCTATCTGATAGAGAAGATTTCAATGATAGGAGAAACAAAATAGAAGGACATCCTACACCAACAACTTCTATGCCAAAGTTCGTCAAATCCTTAACCAAAGGATCACGTTCCAAATGCAACATTGTTAATGAAGGATTACTTTTTCGACTCAAAGCATCAGCCACTTTATTTTCTTTTCCCGGATGGTAATGAATTGTACAATCATAATCCTCGATTAATTCTAGCCATCTCCTCTATCTCATGTTAACTTCATTCTGAGTGAATATATACTTTAAAATTTTGTGATCGGTATATATTTCACACTTTACTCCATATAAATGATTCCTCTAAATTTTTAAAGCGAAAACAACAGAAGCTAATTACAAATCATGTCTAGGGTAATTTACCTCATGAGTTTTCAACTGGCGTGATGCATAAGTAATTACCTGATCATTCTGGATTAGGACGCGACCAAGTCCTTTCAAAGAAGCATTATTGTAGATAACAAACTCCCCATTCCTAGATGGTAGTGCCAAAACCGAAGCATTCGACAATCTTCTTTTCAATCCCTGAAAACAATCATCACATTCTTTCGTCTTGATAAACATAACACCCTTCCGAGTTAGCTTAGTCATTGGACTAGATAACCATGAAAAATTTCTAACAAACCGTCGTTAATATCCTACCAAAACAAGAAAGCTACGAATCTCAATTACATTTGTGGGTCTTGTCCATTCTTCAACAACCTTTGTTTTTGTAGGATCAACAGTTATCCCATCTTTAGAAACAATATGACCAAGGAAAGAAATTTTTTGCAACCAAAACTCACACTTTCTGAATTTTCCATACAATTTCTTTTCTTTTAAGGTTTTCAAAATAACCCTTAAATGCCTTTCAGGCTCTTCTTTACTTTTAGAAAAAACCAAAATATCATCAATGAAAACAACCACAAACATATCCAAGAACTCATGGAAAATTCTATTCATAAGGTCCATGAATACAGCAGGTGCATTGGTTTTCCCAAAAGGCATTACTAAAAATTCATAATGGCCATATCTTTTACGAAACACGATCTTTCGAACATATGCTTCCTTTACCTTCAACTGATGGAACCCTGATCTCAGGTCAATATTTGAAAAAAACTGAGCTCCCTAGAGCTGGTCAAACAAATCATCGATATGAGGCAAAGGATATTTGTTCTTAACAATGATGTTATTCAAGGCTCTGTAATCAATGCAAAGTCTCATTGAATCATCTTTCTTTTTAACAAATAAAACAGGAGCACCCCATGGTGAAGTGATAGGTTGAATGAAACCTTTCTCTAATAAATCTTGCAATTTAACCTTCAACTCTAAATGTTCAATTTGAGCCATTCGATAAGGGGGTTTTGAAATTGGCTTAGCATCAGGAACTAAGTCAACAGTAAACTCAAATTCCGATCTGGTATTATTCTAGGAAACTCATCTGGAAAAACATCAGGATACTCATTTACCACTGGCACATCATTAATCTGAACAGTTCCCTTGTTTTCAACAATATGTGCAAGGTAACATTCATTTCTATCTTTTACAAGTTTCTCAGCCTCTTGATATGTTATCAACAGTAAGGGTTCATTCTTGTACACAAACTAAAATTCTTTCTGAAAAGAAACTTCTTTAGCTCTACAATCAATCTTAGCATGGTAAATAGAGAGCCAATCCATACCTAGGATAATATCAAACTCTATAGAGGCAAAACAATAAGGTTTTCAAGTAGGATATTTCCAAAGATAAGGATAGGAAGATTCTTATAAATTCTTTTTGCCTCAACATTTCCCCCCAGGTGTTTTTACCCAAAGATCAGGAGTCATTTTATGAGATGGTATTCCCATTTTACTAGAAAAGTTTTCAAAGATGAAATAATGTGTAGACCCCGAATCAAACAACACAATGGCATAATCTGAAAAAAAAAACAAAGTACCTGATACCATTTCCTTTGATGGCCCGACATCTTCTGAAGTAGTTTCAAAGGATTTCACCACCCCTTTATGCTTGTAGTCTAACTAATTCCCATCATTTAAGCTCTTTGTCAAAAAATCGTTTGCATAATGACCCATCTCATTGCAGTTGAAACATTTCACTAACTGTAAATCAAATTTGGTCTTACCATCACTCTGATCTTTCTCAGTGCAATCACGAGCCTTATGTCCCATCTTACCACATCGGTAGCACTTTCCAGAATTCAGAATACCTTCCACAGCATGCCTTTTAACACATTTATCACAAACTGGAAACTTAGTTTTTCTTACCGTCAGACCTTTTTCAAGAATTCTTTCCTTTCTCCTGTCACATTGGTCTATTATTCTGTTGGTTGTTATAGAAAACTTGATGATCGGAAAACTCCATTTCCACCTTCTCAACACATAGAACAATATTTTCATAACTCTTGAACTCGCGAGAAGCTAAAGGCCTTCGATATTTTGGCTTTAATCCTGAGTAAAAACGATTGATTTTACTATCAATGTCTCAGATAAAATTTGGAGCATTCCTTGCCAATCGAGTGAACCTGTCTTCATAAGTATCCATTGAGTCGTCCTCTTGCCTCAATTCCAAGAATTGTTTTTCCATCCTAAGTCGAAAATGCTTAGGAAAATACTTCTCAAGAAACATACCTTTGAATTCATCCCAGTCGAGAGAATCAATCTCATCAGCGTCCCTGATATTTTTAACCATCGACCACCACTGATCTGCTTCACCCTCCAAACAGTAAAATTGCAAGACTAACCTTTTGATTGTCTGAACACCCCATGACATCAAAAATCTTCTCCAGTACTTTAATCCACCCTTCAACTAGAACAGGGTCAGATGATCCTTTGAATGATGGGGGATGTTGCCTCATGAAATGTTCCACCATTGACATGTTCCTCTGTGATTGATCTGGCTGATCCCGTGCATGGATACCACCACCATTTATCGCTTGATTAAACTGTGCCATTACTGCAAAAAACTGTTCAGTTCAAATTCAGACCATCTCAGGATGCTGATTCGGAAGGTTATTTCCTTCTGTATGCCTTCCTAGCACTTCTTCCCTATTTCCTCTGTAGAAAACCATTCTGAACAAACATGTCTTAGATGAAGCAACATGGTAATCTTAAAATGCTATATCATTTCAATATGACCATAAAAAAATACTTTTTGACATTCATTTAATAGAATTTGAACTCCTAAAGTTATCCAAAACGACCTCTGATACCAACTATAAGGCCCCAGCCTTAAACATTACTTAATCTTGAGTTACTTCAATAATACACATTGAGGATCTTTTCAGGTTTAGAGTTTTAGAGAATTAGATCATAAATCATGTATTATATTCCACATTCAAACAAAGTGGTCACATAAATGATATACTCATTTTTTCCATCAACAGAAACATATTTAAAATAAAACATTGATTCTTTCTTGACACTTCCTTGACACTATCATCACATCATGTACCTTTCCCTTGACCTGTGAAAAAAATTTCAAAAATTTGGGATGAGAATAAAAAGCATAGTAAGGGATATAAAAGTACAAAATTAAAACATTAGTCCATGTATGAAATCATACTTTACTCATAAAACATATGGATTTTAACATACATCATCAAATCGTGAATAAATCATATAAATCATAAGACTTAAAGGTAACTTGAGGCATTCATAACATTTTTACGTAGGGAGTAACCCTCATGGTTAGGTTTGGAAAACCCATTACAGTATATTCCCTAAATCTCTTCATAGAAACCTTAACGTTTAACCCCTTCACGTTACCCAATGCATTGGAGAGCTATATCGGGATCACCTGCCCTTAGTTTATCAGCGAACCACCCATCTTCATAATAATGCCCAAGAACCATAACATAATTGTATCACATAAAACATGCATAAAGGAAACATAACATTTCCACTTTTCAATCAAAATATATAAATACAACACATTGATATAAAAACATTATGAAAACCATTTTCAATACCAAAATAAATGAAAAGTAGAACATGGTATTTATTTTTCATTTAAAAAAAGGTATGGCTTGTAGAGGAAGCTGAAACTCAAATAATGGTCACGGTGGCAAAGAAGTCGTTGTTGCCGTATACGTACGACAAAAATTATCCCTTTTTTCATTTAGTAAAACGATTCGTATAAAAAATATTTCTTTTGGATAAACGTAAAAGTCAAAGGGGTTTATACACCATATAAAAGAAGGTTGTGTATAAAACAAAATATGCCTCAATGAAAAGAGATTGAGGCGAAGTCCCATAAAAAGATCATTTTTTAAATAAAATAGATCTATTATGTGTATTCACTATATGTACACATAAAGAAAGTATAAATACAAGATAGGAGATAATAATACCATGACATAATTTTAAAGTATGATATTAACCCAAAGAATGGAAATTGGGTTAAGTAGTTCCCTTACCTCGGGTACGACTTGACTCGATCGTTCTTTAACGTCCTGAATAATAAACTTGAGTTAAGTTATACTTTCTTAAGAAACTTTTTCAAGTTAATTATTTCTTTTATATCACTTATTAACAGGTTATGAACACTATGTAATTATTTAAGTTAATAATGGTCGTTTTGTCGATCATTGGTACATGAGTCAAAAATAAATTCTTTATAATTAAATGTTTTTCAGGTATCCATTATATCTAGAATGATATTCATGATGTAGATATCATATATATCATATATATCCAGTATATACATGCCTTTATAATATTGAAAAACATTTAGAGGTAATAAATGAAATGCACCGTTTATGGAGACGGTAAGTCGTACGTACGCATGGACACTACTTTCATTTCTATTTTTTACTTAATGGAGTGAAATCATAATGATATAAAAATATATTATAATTCCAGTATAATATCATATATAAAATCATTAAATATATCCTTTATACGTACCACATATGGTATTAACGAATCAAATCACTTTGAGGGGGCGGTAGTCCGCACATCCTAAAATGAAGATATCGCATTTACCCATAATTAAAACCATAAAGGTATGCCATAAATTATAAATAAAGAATCTTAAGTAAAACATAAACATATTATATATCACATATAAATATAGTGACATCTTAATGGCCACCTTTTAAGGTGTTATATGAGTGTTGAACAATCATCATTTTGTTAGGCGGAAATTCGCCATCCAGAGAAACAATATGTTCTTTAACCATTAGATGTAGGTGTGTGTAAGTGTAGCTCGAATAATTATTATAACAACATCCTAGTATATTGAATATACTAGTGTTTTGAAAAAATTAATTACTAAAAATAGTTTAGGGGGTTGGAGAAGAAAAATAAAACAAAAGAGCATTAGAGAAGACTTTACCTTTGAATCAGGTTACTCCTCTTGGTTTGAACCAAAAGGGTTTCTTGAAGAGATTTCTGCCTAAGGTAATGCTTATAGGATGAGGAGAGGGATGTGGAGAGACAAAATGAGCAGAGATTGTCTGAGCCAAAGGCTTGATAGGTGTGGGTAAGGTGGTAGAGGTGGGGGCCTTTTATAAGAGGAGAGGAGGGTCACTCTTGGAAATGTATAAAATGTTACTTTATTTTCAAATGAGTTTCGGATTTTAAAAGTCCCACATTGATGTATTTCGAGGATAATGTGATAAGAGTTCTAAATCCACCCATACAATAAGTTTTTGAAATTTTTAGGTCTTATATTTTTTATTATCATTTCAATTTCTTTAAATCGTTAAATAATGAGGTAATCGCTGCATCATCATGGTGTCATATATAATTTAATTTATTTAATGTCAAAAATTTATAAAAAAAATACTATGATGTAGGAAATATTTTTATAATTCCAATGATTATTTATAGTCCAAGATATCATTTAATTAGACAATATTAAAAATGTTTTACTCAGGTGATACATTCTTGGTTATATTTAAATTTCTTTAAAAATAAAAAGGATAAAAATTCATTATCACACAAAAGTGATTCCATGGGGTCCCCAAGTTTGGAAAAAGGAATCACATGGTCGGCCATGAAACAACCATTAGTATTAGGACACATGTTGGGGTCATTTGTTATTATTATGATATTATTTCATTATCCTTAACTACCCGGTTACTAATTAATCAAGATAATTAAAGATAATTACCATCGT
Source organism: Viscum album (assembly GCA_963277665.1). Classification (NCBI taxonomy): domain Eukaryota; kingdom Viridiplantae; phylum Streptophyta; class Magnoliopsida; order Santalales; family Viscaceae; genus Viscum; species Viscum album. The sequence goes on along the minus strand of OY728134.1, from coordinate 1,427,306,530 downwards.
TACTATTCATAATTTCAAAAAACAAAAGAGTCTTGATTACATAATTTGGACCTTATGATTAAAAATATGTAATCCATTTAACTAAATTCCAAACATAGAAATTTCAATATTTAATTTAAAAATAATCCCTGTTGTCAAAACAAATAGCGTGTTTTTTAGAAACAATATTTATGAAAAGTTTGGCACTTGTTTATGACCAATTCTAAAGTGAAATTAATCCTAATTACCACCATTATATTAAATGGTAAAAACATATTATAATGAAACTTTAAGACCAATTAAAAATATAATCTAACCATATAATAAAATTAGATGAAAAAGCATTTTTGATGTAAAATGCAGTATTTTTCACTATTCATTAAAAAATGAACATTGTCAGAAAAATACCAAAAAAATATCCAATGTAAATTTCAATGTCCCAATCATAAATAATATGTTTATTTTGACAAATATAGCTTATAAAATTGTCAAAATTATGATTTAGAAATGGTTTGCGATCAAAAGGCAGTAAAACAATCTTTTAAAAATATTAGTGTATTCCATGATTATGATTGGATTTATTCTCCTTTTAAGCCTATAAAACACTATATAATTCATAAATATACATAGATAATAATATATATTATTCATTACTTACTTCGGATGTTACAATTGGTTCCATTAGAACCCCTTTGGGGAGTTCTTGATTCCTCCTGATTGGGTTTTTGTCGCTCCTGATCTACAACTAATTATTAAGTTTTGGGAGTTTATGATTGTTTTTTGGATCTACATCATTCTTGGATGAATTATAGTCTGACTTTGGAAGAGGGGAGTCATACGAGTATGAGGTAGGTGGTTTTCAGCCATTCTCAAATTGTTAAGATGGTTATATATGTTGGAGTGCTGCACACCCATTTTTTGGGAGTTTCCTTAATTTATAATTGACCTTTGTTGTTTCCTATTGGTTATTAGGTAATTGGATAAATGTTTTAAATCATGTTTTATGTTGTAAACCTTGATTTAGGGCCACCCCATATGTGATTTTCCTTGGATGAGAGTTTATGGCCGTTTTTCCTAGGATTCATATGTGGTATTCCATTGTTTCCCTTTCTTGGGTTATTAAAAATTATTTGAGATTATTAATAAGTTAAAAGGTTATTATATTTTAATTTAATTTGTTATGGTATTAGTAGGGTGTTTTCCCCCTTGACCTTTCTATTCCTAACATTGTTTAAGCTCATTTGGAATGTTTTTATCCAACTTTGAACCTTCCTAGGTGAGTTAATTAATATTAAATCCATGTAATAGTTTAATTTACATGTGATACTTCTTTTGATAAATGTTCCCATGTGATTAACTAGAAGACCAAACCTTATAAGGTTTGTCCTTGTTTGATACACCCTTTGGTGGTGATTTATATTTGATGCTTTTGGGTTTTGACATTTCCATGCCTGATGAATTGTTTAATTAAATATTAAATAATTAAAGGGTAAATAGCAATGGTACAACCATATAATTAAGTTAAAATTCCATATAAAGGCTCATATGACTATTTTACCTTATAACATGGGTGAAAAATGGATTCAAATTATAATTACATTGACAAACATAAAGAGGGTGTTATGTTAGAGTCGTGAGCTAACCACAAATATAGTGGACGAACTCATGGAGGATATACTTAACACCTAAGAAAACCATGGATCCATCAAGGGATTACATTTAAGGGATATATTTTCCTTGTTTATATGTAATGATTTTTCATTTACTTATACCTTGGGTGAACCATGGATTCAGATTATAATGACATAGATTGACTCAAAGTGGTTATTATGTTTAATCCATGAACGAAACATGGATGTAGCGGGTGGGATTAGGTTATAAATTGAATATTAAAATGAAATTTATTCTGATTTATTATCCAAGATAAAGTAAAATATTTGATTAGGTATTAGATTTTTTTTCGTTTAGATTCTCTTTTAAGACATCTGTTGTGCTTACTTTTTTAAGGGTTATGTTGGGATTATGTCAGATCTAGAGACTTATATAATCCAATGTAATATAATCCTTAATGAACATGAAATGAATGTAAATAGAAACCATGTATTGTATTACTATTTCATTTTTAGAATCTTCTAGATTACTGCTTTCATTATTGTACACGTATTTTTATATATATTTAATGACAGATTCACATAGACCTTGGGTGGTTTCCTATTTGGATTTTGTCTCACACGCTATTTGGGGAATGTTTTTTAACATAAAAATATTATATGGTTCATGGTGTATATAAGGAAAAACGCCCTTATATAGGTACTTAATATGCTACATAGGAGTGGGAGAGTATGGGATCAAGACGAGGATTGTGATTCTTCCTAGTTTCTTTTGACCTTTTTGTACTTTTGGTACTCTTATTATGTATCACTCCAGTGTAACCTATTTTATCTATTTTCCTAGAACATGTATCACTCAACATAATATTTTCTAGGATTTTATACTTGGTTATTTATATTATCTGTCTTCCACTATTTACTTCTACTTAATGGTATTATTGTTTCCACTATTGAATTGATATTGTTTTCTACTATGTTACACTCTGATAATGAGTTCATAGTCTCCCAACTAGTACCCCTAGGGCCTTAATGATAGTCGATAGGCTCTGGTGTTTGGAGAGATGTGCTTGAGGCCATGTGACCAACTGGGTATAGAGTATCTTTGAATGGAATCAATATCCCGGATGTTACAGAATGTTCATGGTTTTCCCAAACTGTGGACTAAACCCACCCACTTAGTACCACTTAGGCAGTGTGTGTGCACTATTTGGCACACGGTTAGCACACGACAGATCAAACCATGTGGGACCATGATGTGGTGTGTGTTTCTCAAGTAATTAGAGCCACCTGGTTGCACAAACTTTATCCAACCATGTAGACCAACTATACGAACATGTTTTTGGAGGTAAAATTACTCTTTTTCCCTTAATAAATCTTTGAACAAATTTTTTATTATTTATTTCTTATTCCCTAGTTGTGTGAGGATCTCCCATTCACTGTGGGTTCCTCCTTGTCCCTCTTCTAAGGATCATGATATTTCCATTTCCAAAAGTCAGATTCAAACTCCAACAATCAGGTTGGTTAAATATCAGTAAGGTCTTTATTCCTATTATTTCCTATCTGAGCTTCTCTTTGGATCTATTAAACTATTTAGGTGAAATATATTTTCCCTAATTTCATGGAGGATATTCTTTTCTTCATTTTCCACAAAACTGGATTAAATGAAGCCTTAATATTATATGAGTAGATTTCCCTAATCACAAGGTAGGTGGTCAAAATAATTTTCCCCATATTTTCATTGATTTATATATGTTTCTGTTATGCCACATGTTGGCCTTTTCCATGCATCACCCTAAAATTTATTTCTTCTTTCTAAATTATTTTATTATTCTTGATATCCTTATATTGATCAGTGTTTATTTAATTGATGATTTAAAACTCAATTATGGACTCCCCATGGGTGTGTGGTCTTTAATTTTCCCTTCAAAATAAGTAAATTAAAAACCCAGAATGCCTTTTAATCTTTTGAATGGTATTATAAATGGAATTTCCCCTTGTAGGTAACTGAATAGTTGATAATTCAATCTTATAAGTGTGTCATTAATCAATTAAATTTTTTTCTATGTTTTATATTTTTGTTTTAAAAAGACTCATTTTGGTAATGTGAGTTAATCATCTTGAATGTGATTTTTATATGTTCAAAATGAATTGTTTCTTTACAAATTCATTATTTATAGTAAAATCCCTCATATGAGGTGCGCTGTCTTTCAAAATTAGAAGTGGTGATTAGTGATTTAAATGTTTCTTGGCCTTATGGAATTGGTGTTTTTCTATATATTTAAGTAATTTATAGGTGTGAGGCATGCTTCAAATTATATTCATTAATGGATTGGATATGGGGGCAGAAAATTCCTAGTGATGAATTTTTTCAATGATGAGACACATTCTATGTGGGTTGGAAAGACAAGATTATGAATTTCCATGCCACGATAAATGAAACATCATATTTGAATTGAATTTTTTAAATTAATGAAATTTAATTGGGTCGAACAACCACACCACTTGATATATTTAAATAATCATGGAATATATGAATACAATAGATAAATGGAATGAGTGGAAATGCCACATCTCTCGTATGATTTTAATTTAATGTGAATTGAAATTCCCTTAGTTATATTTGGGATTGATGAATATAAGGAATGACAAGTAATTCCTCATGGATATTATTATAAATATGATCACTCTATAGACATAACCTGTGGAATAATAGTATAGGTTCAATTGGATATGATGATTTACACTCCCTTACATCGAGTTTTGTGTATTACATATCACACCGTTGACACTACTTGGATGGGGGAAAAGGCACTCCACATCCCTTGTTATGGGTGTTATCATGAATAAGAACACACCATCTTGATTATGGAGCATGAATCCTCTCATTAATTATAATATATAGGGCTTGTACCCTTTTCTTGATCTTATAGACTCATTCAGACTGGTAGTGGATGCCATTGTTAGGCCTCGATCCATCTAGCACCTAGTATTCTAGGTTTACAGCCACTTACGTCTGCACATACTTGGTCTATATAGGTCGATGAAATAAATAACTACATTATATATATAACTATATTATATATATAACTATATTATATATATAACTATATTATATATATTTCTATAATATATATATATATATATTGTTATTAATCAAACACTCATTCCGGCCATGAGCCGAAGTGAGTAGAGTATCCAGCTGTCCTTGAAAAACATGGGCAGGATGGTATTTATTTTTTCATTATTGTTTCCTTCTATTCATACCTGCACACCACTATAATTTATATTCATGGACAAGATTTATAAGTATACACCATTGGTGGTGGCCGAAAAGGATTTTATCACAAACCCTACTTGGGACACTACTGTACTCTAGTACCCAAGAATATCTCATGTTTGTAGGACCACAGATTATTTCTTACTCTTTTATTATTGTACATGGTAGTTAGGAGCATTGGATAGATATGGGGCTCAAGATTCTCAAGAAGTTCACCCATGGGTATTTTCATACTTTTCTTTATTCATGTATTATTTTGTATCATGTTCTATGAAGTATATCTACTTTTTAGCTTATGTATCATTAGTTGGACATGAATTAATTATTTTATATTGGAATTTTAAATCATTTATATTTAGTTTATATTATTCCTCCACTGCTCAGTGTTTCATTTATTATTTATTCAACTATTTTATTTTCTTTATTTCTGGATTTATTTCTCAACTACTATGATCATGAGGGTATTGTATCCCTACTATCACCTCCTAAGACCCTTTATTATATTGATAAGCCTATAGTATATGGAGAGGTGTGGATGAGGCCATGTAGTGATAGATCCATCTACTGGTTTAGTGATTAGTTGGGTTGGGATGTTACAATATGGTATTATAGGATTCTTTCTCATTGTTTTAATGTTTTGGTTTCGGTAGAAAGGAGACTAAAAATGTGTCGGTCTTAGGAAATAGTCATTTATAGGAATAATCTACCCACCAAAGGGGAAAATTCAAAGTGTACTTGGATGGGTTTTTTATGTCATTATCTTTAATAGATTATTATTATTCAACCTTGTGTGATTGGTTTAATTTACACTACTTATTAATTTCTGAAATTTGTAGTGTTCTCCCTTGGCCATGTATAGTAAAGAAGTATCATTACATGCATCATTATAGGAACATATAGCTTCAAATTTCATGCATATTCCATGCCATGTATTTGCATTTGTAGGTTTTCAGCTGATTGTGATTATTTCCCTTGTGTGTTTATCATCACGGTTATTATATACCATGATAGGTATTTTTGTTATATGATTACTTTTTACTTGTTTAGGTATTCCTTTAGCATGAAAATATGAATCCATGATTAGGTTATTATATTCTATGATGCCTTATTATTTATCATGTTTTTCCTATGTATCATGTTTCTAGGCTTATTGTCATGTTTCTATGTGTTTATTAATTTTTATAATAATCCTAGTTATAATTTTGATATATATTTTTTTGCATGGGCCGAAACATATTGGTTTCAATTAAATGAGATATAGTCTTCAGTTGTATGGTTTATATGTGACTTATACATTGGTTAAAGGTAACCCATGTACTCAAACCATCTTTTGATATTAGTAAATACATATAGAGATCATTGTTAAAAATGTAAAAGATATTAAAGTTAAAAATTTTCATGATTTGTTCACAATTAATGGGAGCATATTTCCAATATATTAAGTGTATGGATGCTTTATATATTGGGAGAGGGACACCCATATAATATAACCATTATATATGAGCATGAAATGTTTTAAATGGTTATAGATGATTTAATTTTATTTTAAATTAGATTTATGCTTAGGGACCTCTTACAAGACTCGAGCCAAGTAGGAATGTTATTATAATAATATTATCAGATAAACCCCATTATGTGTAATTTAAAAATATAATCTGTTAATTTCTACCTCTATAAAAGTTTATTAATCTATCAAACTAGCATAAATACCCTTTTGGTTAACTTCCTAAATTCAAAAATTGACATGTGTAGGTTAGTTGAGTCATTTTTTTACGAGATAACCCACTATGAGTGTTTGAAAAATTGATTATCAATCAACGATTATTGGGTTACATTCTGAATAACCCAGTTTTTAATAATGGGACCCCTATAGGTCTCCTTATCTATTATGAATTAAAAGGATTTTATATGATAAATTTTATAATTTTGGAGAGATTTCAATATACAATTAATGTTTTAAAAACAATAAGTTTGATAAGACATCCTTTTTTTATGAGGCATTAGTTAAATCAGATACCAAGTGATTTTGTCTTATAATTTGTACTTTATATTCTTATTTAAATCATTAATTTGTTTAATGGTTGAATTTAAATCATGTTAATGACTTAAAATGGACCCTTAGGTGTTATCCTTAATTTAAGACCTTGTTTATGGGTAGTTTAAACAACTTTTTGAGCCGCCTTGGAATAGAAAAGTGAGTGTTTCTTATAGGCCTTTCTCCTTTTAGAATGTTATTAAATTATAGGTGTATGGAATAGTAAAATCTATTTCGATTGACCTAGTGATAGGGATGTTGCTTATTATTTTGTAAGGGGATTTATTGAAGTATGTAGAATCCTTAGAGTTTAAATGGATTACTAAATGATTTCATTTTATTGTT
>OY728134.1:1426488950-1426680996 GCA_963277665.1 Viscum album | reverse complement strand
AATAACCGATGTAAAAACCTTCCTCCGATTCCTTTTTGACGTCGGTTATTTTATAACCGACGTATAAAGGGCTCAAAATCCGCATTTTTTTACGTCGGTTATTCCATAACCGACGTCAAAAACATCTGAGGATTCTTTTTTTACGTTGGTTATAAAATAACCGACGTAACAAGGCCTTCGAAAACCGCGTTTTTTACGTCGGTTATAAAAATAACCGACGTAAAAAACGAAGTCGCGCGATTAATAACATCGGTTATAAAAATAACCGACGTTAAAGGTGTACCGAACACAGGTTTTTACGTCGGTTATTAAATAACCGACGTAAAAAACCTCGTTTTACATATTATGACGTCGGTTTTATATAACCGACGTAAAAAATGGTGACGTAAAAAATGTTTTCTGCACTAGTGGGGTTACGAATTTGGCCTAATCCGATGATCTTCTCTTTAGCATTATCACTGAATGTGACATGTACACCATCAACATTAAGTAGGATCTTGAAGCATGAATATTCTCCTATCATATGTCCTGAACATACAATTTCCATGTATCATATATTTTAACAAGAGCTCTTCAGGCATTTTTTCTGCAAAACAGATTAAGTGTAGGGTAACTTTGGTACCCATATTTTCTTGGGTTTAGAGAGGTTAGAAAGTAAATATTTGGGAACCCATACTTGTATCACATGTTTCCTATAATCAACAGATATTTTTTGAGACATGAAAACTTTGTTTGGTCCTTTAGAGAATCTTTTTTTTAAAAGATGGTCCAGAACATGAAATAGTTGTGAACTTTCCAGATTTTGGAACAAATTTATTTTTAATAATCCCTCTCTATCCTGGTTGATATCTTATACCATTTTTATGCTGTAGAGCAATTTTTTTCTATAGAAACTGAGCCATGGTATCTCTACCATTATTAAGCTTTTCGAAATTACTTTTTAATTGTTCATTTGATAATTGATGTTCAGTATTTTCTTTTAACAACTGAGCACATTTTTATTTCTCAATATCCAAATCATACTTGTAATTAGCATTTAAAGAATGTTGTCTTATCAGTAGTTTATATTTATACTTGATTTTATTAAAGGGGTCCTCAAGCATTCCAAAATATTCAAATAGTTGATACTTAGTCATATATTTACTATCATTTGATTCACATTCATTCCCAGAATAGTAAGTATTATGTACAGAAGAATTGAGTGTTACCTCAGATGTTTCTATTAAGAAACACAGATTTCATGTTTGCTCTTGTCACTATCATAAGTGTCTAGTCCAATTGAGCTATATTCTGAGGCACTCCAAGTAGCTTTCATAGACGTTTTATAAACCTTTCCCTTGTCTTAATACTTTTTCATAAATTTAAGCTTGGGGTAATTAGCCTTCACATGGACTTTTCGTTTACACTTATAGCAGACTATTTCATTTGGGTTATCATTCCACATTCTATTCCTTTTCCACAGTCCTTTATTATCATAATTTTCTTTATATTTTGACATTCTAAAGAACTTTTTATTGCGGTAGAACTTTTTGAAACTTCTAGAAAGATGAGCTATCTCATCATCACTGTCAGACTCCGAGTCTTCACTGGTGGAAGTGTCTACATAAGCTAGAAACTTTTCTTTATCTTTATTATTTGAGGTATTATTCTTGAATGCTACAGATTTATTTATTCGTTATTCATCTTCTTCACAATTTACCTTAATATCTTCTTCTTACATCATAATATTTCCAATTAGTTCCTTCATGGGTAGCTTTCCTATGACACAAGATTCTCGGATAGAAACAGAAGTTCCTCTCCATCTATCAGGTATGTATCCAAGCAATCTCATAATCTGATCCTTGCTGTCCATTTGTTTCCCAAGTAGACCTGTGGTATTTAATATATCATTGAACCTGAGATACATTTCAGAAATAAGTTCTTCAGGCATCATTTTAAAATTATAGTATTTATTAGTATAAGTATTTAATCTCATTTCTTTGACATTAGTTGTTCCCTCATGAGAAATAGCTAAAGTATCCTAAATTTCATATGTAGTTTTGAAAGCAGATATTCTATTGAATTCTCCATCACCAAGAGAATAGTACAATGCATTAATTTCCTTACAATTATTAATATATGTGTCTTTAGTCAACTGAGACCATGTGTCCCTAGTAGTAGTAGGCAATACATGTTGTTCTTCAATTGTATCCCAAATTTCAGGTCCCATGATCTCTAGATAAATTTTCATTTTTAATTTCCACTGATTATAGTTATTACCATTAAAGAAAGGTGACCTATTAGTAGCAGCACCCTCAACTCTGTTATCCATTGTTAACTAGAATTTTAAAGAACTGATCATTTTGATATTCTAGAAATTTTAAGATCTTTAAGATACAACTAAAATCATAGTTAAATAATTTTGACAACTTGCACAAAATTTCAAATAATAGTAACAAATATTTAACCCTATAATACCAAATTCTGGTTGGAGTGGAATCTCAAGAGGGGGGGGGGGTGAATTGAGTTCTTACATAAAATTTCTATTTAAAAATTTCTTATAAAGATCCCCCAAAATTTAAATGACCCAGTTAATTACGGAAGTAGATATGTAATTGTCTAGTTGGTCATAAAGTTTCTCAAAGGGTGATTAATCCTTAGTTGAATCAGTTTAAGAAACTTATTCATCTTTTGAAATAGGTTTACTGAATTAAACACATATACACACCAACAAAAACTAACTATCAAAGTGAATACAAAATAGTTTTATGCTTTAGCAATTATAAGTAGTGGAAAATAGATAAAACATAGTATAACAAAAATATAGAGCATAGTGAAGTTAAACAAGAGGTTCAATATCAAGCCGAGACTTAATCCTCTCCACTTGGTGATCACATACCGCCAATTAGTTTATATTAACTATAAACTTGATGCACATAATGTATCAGGATTTACAACAGTCTTCACAAACTTTCCAGGGTCCAAACCCTCTTCCATAGTTCTTTGTGGGAAAATACAAACAACATAGACCACCCATGGTCTCTTCCACAGTTATACATGGGAACATGATGTCAGTGAAGTTTGATGTAAGGACATTCAGCATCCTCCAATTCAAGCACAAGATACAGTGTGTGTACAGAGAGAGATAACACTTCTCAGAAATGTAAAATGAAGGAACAAAATAGAGATAAGATTATAAGTTTGAGTTGAGAAAGATATATGTGTTTTCAGTTTGTCTCTTGACTCCATGGAGTTAATAATTTGATGTTCGAGTCTTTCAATGGAAGTTGTCTACAAAACATACTGTCACAAATCTAGGTTCTAGCTTTTAGAAACTGAGAATTCTGCTTCTTGAGTTGATAGAGTGTTGATGAAACACAGAAGGCACCTTTGAAATTGTTCTCCCAAAATGATCTTCTTGAGGTTGTTGGGTTCTCATTGAAAGAATTGGATGGTTCTTATTTTATGTAGAAAGTAATCTCCTTCACATGTATAGACACACTGCTCATTCCCCTCACTTTTCTTCCTCGATCTTCTCTTTTATATTTGAGGTCCGACAATAGGAATAATTAAATCACATGTAGTCCTCCTCGTACATCATATTGTACCCATATACAAACTCTTGATATGTCTACAATCAACATTAATTAATGTTAGAAGAATTAAATTTATGAAATATGACCGTTAGAATAATATTAATAATTTGAAAACGTTTGGAAGGGTAAGCATCGGTAGACTGGTAGTAGTTGCCTTCACAACGGTAGGTGCACATCGGTAGCCTTCATCAGTAACCTTCCCAACGTTAACCTTTATCGGTAGACATAAGAGTTATCCCTAAATTGTAATCTTGAATTAGTGACCATTCTATCGGTGACCTTTTCATCGGTGACCTTGCATCAGTGACCTTTGCATCGGTGATCGCTGCATCGGTGACCATTGCATCACTGACCGTTGCATCGGTGACCCTTGCATCGACGACCCTTGCATCAATGACCTTTGCATCGGTGACCTTTTCATCAGTGACCTTTGCATCAGTGAGATTGAATTGGCGACCTTTGTATCGGTGACCTTTCAAACTTAGAAAAAATATTTCACTGTAAGTTTAAACAAGAGAGCAGCGAGTTTAAAAATACATAGTTATTACATTGATATAAACATGATTTTCACATAAATTATTATCCTGTAAGAGACACAAGATGCTTTATATAAATGAAACATGATTTTTGATTATCAAAATAGGTGAGTCCAACAGAACATAATATCCCAACATATTTAATGTTATTTATATGCATAATATAAAATAATTGCTTGAATGTAAATGAGGATAGATAAATACCTTATAGAATTTTGGCATGGTAATAGGTGTACATGGGAGTTATTAATGAGAGGGAAAGGGGTATATCATCATTAAAAAAATAATGGAATTTTATGGGAGGTGAAAAATCAATGCCAAAATTTTTAATAGAAAATAAAAGGGCATAACAATATATGGGAACATGGACATAATTAAGCAAGGAAGGAAAGTGAGGATACCTTACTTGAAAGTGTGATCCCAAAGGCTTGGGAGAGGCTTGAGAGAGGCTTATTGGGAGCATGATAGCCTTATAGTGATTATAGAGAGTGGAGGGTAGAGGTTGGCCAAGCTCAAACTAGTTTGAGTGAAGTGGAAATGGAGATTGAGTGGGTTTATATAGGAAATGAGAGAGAATTATTTATTATTTAGGTTTTGGACACTACACATTAAAATAATCAAAACCACAAACCATCCCTTGGTTTTTACCATGGTTTTTGAAAAAGGGGAGTGTAAAACATTATTTTATAAGGAAAATGGCCATACTTATTAAAATATTAGGCTTTCTTATTTAAAGGTGAGTCACACAGTCAAGGGGATCATTTTAAAATGTTAAAATATTTTATAAGTCTTGAAGGGTCCACTAAGGAACCATACATATAATAAAACAAATGTTAAATCACATTATTTCATAGGTAAAACATATATTGACCAAATAATCCATTTATAGTATTTTATTACATCACTATTGGGTCATTATGATTTCATAAAACACATTATATATTTAAATGGTATTTAATTTTTACCAAAAAATTCCGCTGTCTTAGAAAATTATGAAAAATTCACCATAAGATAATTACGACTTCATAAATCCAAAAATAATATTCATTTTATCTAAATAATTTTATGAATATGTGAATTTTCACTTTTAAAATAAAAACTGTCATTTATCGAAAATTCATGGGTTTTGACAAAAACAGCTTTCAAACCTTAATAAAAATTACAATTGTTTAAAAATTAGATGATCATTAATATTTAATAAAAAGTAATTTAGTAATAATATATTATTAAAATATTATATAATTCAAAAATTCAAAAATTCATCAAATTATATTTCTTAATTTAATATTAACTAAAAATACTATTTGTTCTTTAAAAACCATTTACAAAGTAACAATAATAAAATTAATGTACATTATTTATTTTATACAAAAAAAAATTAATGTTCTGGAAGCAGTGGAAGCGTGGTTGGGCCAACACCCAACTTTAATTTTTTCCATGATCAAAGATTATTCCGAGATAAATACGACAGTGAATGCCAGTCTCCACAGAATAGAATCACAGATTTATATAAAGAATGAAGAGGCACTAAACCCTTAGAGAGTATCTTGCACATCATGTTTATAATTAATTTAATTAATTTCATAAAGAAAATAATACCTGGATATTCGGTATTTTCTTCAGTGATGTTGTTGATTTTTTGTAATGCCCCTTCTGGATTATCTTGTTACACTTGCGAGGATCCAAACTAGAATCCCTATAGAGGTGATCCACATGTGCTCTGATGACCTCAAATCGACACCACACATTATTTGGGTGATAGCACGACAAAGCGAATGTCTTGTGTCGGTCTTTTTTGATTGCTTTTTATTCAACCATAAAAAATTTATCACATTTTTGGGAGGAGTGGGAAGATAATTTGATAGAGAAATTGTTTAGCTCAACAATTCTCAGTTCACCGGGCATGCAGTTCATTATATGGCACAATAACTTTACATGTCTATTTATTGAAATGGGGCTTTAGTTACAATATTTAATTGTGTAACAGTAATTAAATACATTAATAAACATTGAGAAAACCCATGTTTTTAATAATAATACCACTTTACTATTTATGGTTCACTAATGTGCACAAAATGGAATAAATAAATTTTTGCATCACAAAATAATAGCAACATTATTATTTTAATTTGTTCCAACTAGTTAAATAATTATTCACTGTCTTACAAATAATTATTTTACTACCAGACCAGCCTTGATCTGCTCGAACTCCACTTCCATTTATTGAGTACCCAATTAAATAAATAAATTATTTATTATCTTAAAGAAATATTTTATTTACAAACTAGTAAATTAATATTTATTAAATATTCAATAAAATAAATAAATATTTTTTACCCACAATCCAGTGAATAAATATTTATTTAATTTATGTAATAATTTTAACTTGACTAAAATTATTCAACTACCTTGAGAATAATATTTATTAAATAAATTCAAATATAATTTAGCTATGACCACCAAAAACACTTAGTATGTGACCCTCTAGTATTCTTTCACGTTGGCATTAGATGGGCTCGCCAAATGTCCAAGAGTACTGTCTAGTAACGGGTCAAGGCACCCAAGATAAAGAACATAAAGTCACAAAAACAACATACACATATTAATTATCACTATTTAATATAATCACTTTGTCTCAATATATCATCAAGCTGGCTTCATGACAATATCATCAACCATTATGCTTGATACGTCGTTCTTTGACTACCTGAAATGAATTCATTGTTACACCATGACCATGGAATTTCATGCAACAGTTCTATTTCAATAAAAGGGTAGAGATATAAACTTAAATAAATGTAAGGTAAAAATACTTCCTTGACCTATCCATTAATAACATGCCACTATTGATTGATCACGTTGTCAAGCGCATCAAATTAGATGTTTATTTTTACCTAGAATTTCTACAGTATAGCAGCAACCCCAGGTCAACTCTCGACAGAGACTTAGATAATTAATTACAAAATGTTGTTCTAATTATTAATGTAAAAATGGGAAATGGGGTTTTATAATAACTGGGTTTGATGATTAAATATGAAAATATAAAATTAAAGAGATAAAACAAAGTAGAATTAAACAAGATTAATTAAACGTGATCAACCCAGGGAAATATTGTGATGTTCATCCTTAATCACTTCAAGAGATAGGGTTATAATCATTTAATCCTTGGTTTTTAACCCTTATAACCATAATTTTACTCATTTTATACTAGGATACCTCCTAGGGTTCAGTCGGAAACACACAATAATTCAACAGATACCACTGATGATTGGGTGATTTGTGTTCCACTTCATAACCGAAACTCACTGAGGAAATACATGAAGAATTTGATGTGCTGTCCAGGATTGTGTGTTATTTAAATGTGTTACCATGACTTGAAAGTACATGTCCATTATAGTGTTTATGTGAGTTTAATTAAATAATATGAACCACAGAAACACTACAATTAAAAGGGGGAAAAATATGTGGTGAACGGTGTGTGAAACATCACATGAATGGGTACCCCCAAACACGATCATATGAGTTTAGAATGACATACCAGTACATAAATGAAAATAATAATAATAGAGGATGATGTAAAAAAACACAAAAAATATAATTTCAAATGCATCCAAATATTATATAAAAAAGATTGGGATTATATAATGTTCCTCTCTGGGTGATCATAAGGGGTTTAGAAATCAATGGGAGTGGAGGAAGAAGAAGATGCTGAAGTATAACTTTCCATAGCCTCCATAACTTCTAGGTATTATGGGAAGACATATTTGGGACACCAAAATGGATGCACATTGTCTCCTGGAAGAACTCCAAAATAGGGTACCCAAGGTGCCAATTTATAGGAAAAATGAGAAGTGGTTTTGGGCACCCTGATTTTGAGAATCATCATAGCCATTGTTTTTCTTGGTCATACAGTCTTAAATAACTTTGGAAAAAACTAAAGAGATGTTTATCGACACATTTTAAACCTCCATATCGAATTTTGTGTCCAGATCCAATATATAATAATAGATATTGTTAAAATACAGAGGAAAAGTGTTGACCCCATACAAATTTGTTTTATTAGAAAGATCATTCTGTACGGGGATTTTAATGGACGAATTCGGATTTGGTGCCATCAGATGGAATGTAAGTCTTCAAATATTGGACCCGCACACATAGTTTCATCCAATTTAGATGAACGGTTTAGTAGTAGTATGCGTTTGAGTCCACTAATCTGATTGGATCATGTGCAAATTGACATATTTCTCTTAGACTTCATCATGGGTCCTCCAAATCACCCCACCTACAATAAAATTATCAAAACAAGTAACATTGATTTTTTTAAAAATTTTTAACCCAAAATAATTAAATTAAAAATGGAGTGAAATTTGTTATTATACTTGTAATTTAAAATATAAACCCAATTTAATACAATGGTATAAGGGTGAAATAAAACAGTGAATTATGGTACGATCACACCCCCACACCTAAACATTTTTACTCCTGAGAAATGTATGATATCCAAATCATGTATCATTACAAAACAAAAGGTGTGAAAACAACCATGATTCTTTTGAAATGAAATTCATCAAGTCTTGTTTATGGATTCCATTTTTCTATCATTTTTCTTTACACACATCCAATTTTTTTCAACTGCATTGGTTCAACCATGAAACATGTCGCAACCTACATCACCTAAATATTTTCCCTCTTTACCTAAGGAAAATATGAAAAGGATTTATTCTCTTTTCTCAGAGTTCTTGTGCTCTTACCATATGCTTTCAAAGATTCTAAGTTCTCTACTGGAAGAAACTAGTGTGCTACTCAAGATGACTTCCAAGAGGTTGTTCTGAGGTTCAAGGGTTGGTAGGATTTAATGTTTAAATATATGAGGCATAAGTGGAGTTTTTAATCTCTTTTATACAAAACAATTAAATATTTATTATGATTTCATAATTAATGTACACAATCAACCCGTGAAAAAGTGTGGCATCTCCAACTCACTTTCCCCATATTCCATCTCCGTGGGTCACAACCAAGAAGTGAATAATAATGAGTAAACATCCTCTTGTCTCCATGTTATTCTTTTTTATTCTAGTTTTTTTTCAAAAAACTATTTTTTTAGTGTATAAATTTTTTTTGGAGATAAAGAGGGAAAAATTTGTAAAAAATGATGTAATATGGCCTGTGAACCCATTTCCTAAGGTAAATGTTGGAACCCTTTATATTAACCCATAACAATGATTCTCTCCCCATAATTATCATGGAAACACCCTCTATCCTACACT
Organism: Viscum album; assembly: GCA_963277665.1. NCBI lineage: Eukaryota > Viridiplantae > Streptophyta > Magnoliopsida > Santalales > Viscaceae > Viscum > Viscum album. Next base: position 1,426,671,618 of record OY728134.1, on the reverse strand, counting down.
TTTTGAAAATAAAACCAGAATATACACAAGATACGGGTAGGTAGGGATATATTATCTTGTAATGTGGCTACCTAATAGGCATTTCATGGTCTCTATGGCTTAAGAAGGATAAAATGTAAAGGTGGACAAAAATAAAGGATAATTTTACAAAGGGATTTTCAATGAATGATTGCCTCTATCATGAATGTAGAATACTTGAATCTTATAGATTTAAATAGAATTAATTCAAGTTCTAGTTTCTCAATATGACCCAACACTCTTAAGAAAGTGATTAAAAGTAATAATATGTCATAAAGGGATTAGAATATATCTCAGGTAAGGGATTAAAATATTGGTCAATGATAATGAGGCATGGGTTTCAAAAATCCATTAAAAACCTATGAATGATGTGAAAATACAAATTCTGGAAAAAGAGTCAATATCAATATTCATTTGAAAAACATTTTACCAAAAAAAATGGATTTTTTCACACAATCAACTCAAGCATGAAAAATTATTTTGGATATTCTTTTTTAAAATTAATGTTTATCTAAAAAAACAAAATAAGGAAAAAGAAATCAAAAATGAAAAAAACATTTTTCTATTTGAATTAATTTTTTGTTGTTTTTGTTGTTTTTGTTTTGTTTTTTATTTTTTTAATCCTAACTAGGACATGTCACACTCCCCTACATCTAAAAGTTACATGGTCCTTAATTAATGAATTTTATATAAATAGACATGTAAATAAAGATATGGAGAATGGAAAACCTGCTAAGTGGTGTCATATATGGAATCTACCAGTTGGATTTCCTCCAAAACATGCTTTGGAAAATCCTCATAGAAGCGTTTTAGCCTCTTCCCATTGACAGTAATCCTCTATCCACTCTTCTCATGAAAAACCTATATATCACCAAAAGGGTAAACATCAGTAACTGTATAAGGACTAAGCCATTGGGAAAAAAGCTTACCTAGGTGGAGCTTCATCCTGGAATTGTACATGAGGACCTTCTCACTAATATGAAATGTCTGCTGATGAATCATGCTATCAGGTATAGCCTTTTTATTCTCTTTTAGATCTGGGAGTTATCATATGCATCACATAAAATTTCTTCCAACTCTTGAATATGCAACATCCTATGCTCACCTGCATCTGAAAGATTCATATTACATTGTTTAACAACCCAATATTCATGGCGTTCTACCTCCACTAGTATGTGACAAGCCATTCCAAACACAATCTTATATGGTGACATTCCGATTGGGGTTTTAAAAGTTGTACGATATGCCCAAAGTGAATCATCCAAGAACTAACTCCAATATTTCCATTTGGGTTGTACCATTTTTTCCAAGATTCTCTTAACTTATCGATTTGAGATTTCTTGTTGTCATTTAGTTTGGGGGTGATATTCTGTGGAGACTTTACAAACCACCCCATACTTATGAAGAAAGTTTTTTATGTTTCGATTGGTAAAATGTGAACCCACATCATTGACGATGAATCTCAGTGATCCAAACCTACTGAAAATTTGGGACCTCACAAAATCAATAACCACATGAGAGTCATTGGTCTTGGTGGCCTTTTATTCCTCCCATTTTGGTACATAGTCTATAGCGAATAATATGTACAAAAATCCAAATGAATTTTGAAAAGGACCTATGAAGTCGATGCCCCATGTATAAAACATTTCATAGAAAAACATGGGTTGTTGGTGAATTTCGTTCCTTTTGAAGATATTCCATGTGAATTGAAATGGAAACATGAATCGAAAAATCTATTGGAATCCCTATACCATGTTGGCCAATAAAGTACTGAGTCAAGGAATGTTTGAGCTGTACATTGATAACAAAGTGTCCCCCATAGGACAAGGTGTGGTAGAAGGTCAAAAAAGAGGTGAACTCATGGCCAAGGACACACCTTTGATCTACTTGGTCACCATAAATTCTCATAAAATAGTGGTCATCCAAAATGTACCAATGAGAATCATGCTTATGTATCTGGGATTGTGATGTTCTGAAATCATTGGGGTCCCTAGATGTTGCTAGAAAATTCACAATGTCCACATACCAGGGGGTAAGGTCCATAACATCACAAAGGTTCTTATGAGCGAAGAATTATCCAATGGGTAGGGGTGAGTCAATATGATGGTCCAATGGTGGGGAAATCCTACTAATGTGTTCGACTACTACATTTTCCACACCTCTTTTTTCATGAATCTCAATATCAAATTCTTGGAGGAGTAGCATCCACCGAATGAGGCGGGGGTTAGATTTAAGTTTCTTTAGGAGGAAACGAAGGGCATCATGATCAGAAACGACAATGATTTTTGACCCAATAAGATATGAACGTAATTTTTCCAAGTAAAACACAATATAAATAAGTTCTTTTTCAGTGGTTGTGTATTTTTCTTGGGTAGGGTCAAGGGTACGTTAGGCATACACAATGACATGAGGAGCCATCTCAACCGTTTGTGATAAAATTGCCCCAACTTCAAAGTTAGAGTCATCACACATAATCTCAAAGGCAAGATCCCACATCAGTGGTTGGATGATAGGAGGTGATGTGAGACTCCTTTTTAGTGAATTGAAAGAATCCATACTATTTTTATCAAACACAATCTTTGAATCTTTTTGTAATAACCGATACAAGGGAAGTGTGATCTTACAGAAGTCTTTAATGAATCAATTGTAGAAACTAGCATGAACCAAGAATGATCACACCTCACAAAGACATATTGGATATGGAAGGGTTGAAAGTAATTTATTTTTTGATTTATCCACTTGAATTCCCTCTTTTGGAATAACATTCCCAGGAACTATCCCCCATCCAACCATGAAATGAAATTTCTTGTAATTTAATAAAAGATAATTTTCTATGCACTTTTCGAGGATAGAACGTAGGTGTTGTAAAAAGTCATAAAAAGAAGTTCCATAAACTTTGAAGTCATCCATACAAACTTCTATTCAATTATTAAGGTACTTTGAAAATAGCCTCAACATATGATGCTGAAATGTACCAGGAGAATTACAAAGACCAAAAGACATCCTTCTGTATTAAAATGTGCCAAATAGACAGGTAAATTTTGTCATTTCTTGATCCTTATGAGCCATATGGATTTAAAAATAACTTGAATAGCCACTAAGGAAACAATAATGGGTCTTACTTGCCAATCGTTCTAAAATTTGGTCAATGAATGGTAGAGAAAAGTGGTCCTTCTACGTGGCTTGATTTAGTCAATGGTAGTCAATAAAGACTCTCCAACTGTTTTGCACACGAGTTGGAAGCAATTAATTCCTTTCATTTGAAAAAACTGTTATTCCTATTTTTTAGGTATAATTTGAAATGGTCTAACCCATTTACTATCAGATATAGGATAAATGATCCCCACAACAAGTAATTTACTAACCTCCAATTTTACCACTTCATGGAGAGTGGGATTAAATCGGAATTTAGATTGTCTTACGGGCTTACCCTCATCATAAAAAATATATGGTGCATACAAATAGATGGGATAATCCCAGGAATATCAACCAATGTCTATACTATTTCCTTCTTACACTCTCTCAAATGATCAAGCTATTTTGATTCCTTCTGTTGGGAGAGGTTATTGTAAATAATGATGGGAAATTGGTCAATACCCTCAAGATAGGAAAATTTTAAATTATATTTAAGTGATTTTAATTTCAATACTGGGGGGTTTTGGAATGAGGGAGGGGATTTAGGGGGAGTGAGTTTCATTAAACTGTCTATTTGCTCATGCTTATTCTCTAAGGATAGAGAATTTATTTAAATGGGATTTGCAGAATCATCTATGGTCATGGGTACCTCATAATTAACACTCTCATCAATTAAAGCACAAAATTTACACTATTCATAACCCACACAACACTCAAAACATGAATCAAAAATCAAATCATACAAGGTTGAAGAAGAGGAAAATAAATCAGAGAATGGGTTTAGGAGGGAATTTTGTGTGTGTGCATCATTTGATATCACTTATATCGAATAGACAGGATGAGTGGAGTGCTCTTCAATGGGGTGTTTCATAGCCTCAATGATGTTAAGACTTACCTTTTTCTCCATTGAAATCCATGGAAAGTGTACCATTTTGAACTATGATGATTGTCTTTAATCTTTTGAGGAATGGAATCACAAGTATGAGAGGAGAATGTCCTTGGGTTTGGGTATCTTCTATCACAAGAATATAGAAATCATTGGGGTAGATGATATTCTTCACTCTGACAAGGACATCCTCAATCACTCATGTTAGTTGCGTTGCACTCCAGTTGGAAAGTTTCAAAAAAATACATGTTGGTTTAATCTCTCCAATTTGCAGATAAGTATACATAGAGTGAGGAATTACACTAATGGAAGCTCCATAATCTAGCATAGAATCAGAAAATAAGGTCTCCCCTATGGTACACGGTATCGTGAATGTTCCTGGATCCTTGCATTTGGTTTTCATTGCTGGGTGAATTAAGGTCAAGAAATTCTTTCCAAAGTGTACTTACTCATTCTCCTTCAACCTTCTTCTATGGATGCAAATCTCTTTATGAAATTTGTCTTATCGAGGTATTTTATTAATGGAATACAATTGAGGAATGTTTAATGAACCTTTATAAATGTATTCATTATTTATTTATCAATTTAATTATAAAAATCCTTCTTATATTTAGAGAGTATTTGGGGGAAAGGAAGAGGAATGGATTATTCATGGTAATTCTCAACGATAATTTGATTACCATTTTTATTTTTATTTTCTTCATTAGAAGATTTTATTGGTGGAGAAAGAGTGTTTTCAAGAGGGTGACTTACCTATTGCACAGAATTAGTATAAAGAGAAACTTATTTTCCACTACAAATTCTAACTGCACCTAAATTACCTCTTTCCTATGGATTGGAAATGGGTTGAGATAGTAGTTGTCTAGATCCTTGAATCTTAAGTTCACCGATGGTGTTTTCCAATTGACGAACATGAGTTCGCAGGTCTTGAATAGCTGATTGTGTGGTTTGTTGGAATTTTAGGTTAGGGGTTTCCATTTATTTCACCATGTACTCAAGGCTTGGTTCACATTTGGGAGGATGAGGAGGAATATTCTGAGATTTTAGGTATAAGAAGATTGCATACCTTTTCCTTATAGATACCAATTTTTCTTGGGGTAGCTCATGTTTCCTCATTATTGGTATTGTGGGTTTGATTTTCACTAGGGATTTGGATTTGGCCTAAATGGTTCTTTCTTGAAGGGTGGTTCTTGCTGAAAAGGACGCCATAGGAATACTGTTTCACTAGACATAGATGAATCCTGATGTTGTGGGCACTGGTCATAAAAATGAGTATTATTAGAACAAATACCACAATGTAATGGAATATAAGTAGAGTGTGAGTTACCTTGTTTATGATATAATTACCTTATAAGGGTATGCATCTCATCAAGTTTATTATCTACCTTTTGTTCTAGGGATGAATGACTTACCTCATGAACTCCCCATGTTGGTGAAATTGCTTATGTACCAAATTGTTGTGCATTTTGAGCCATGTTGGCTATTATGTCACGAGCTGCAGAAGAAGTTTTATCAACTATGGAACCACCAGCTTCAGCATCAATCATTTCATGATCCATGTGGATAAGTCCCTCATAGGATTATTGGATTAATAGTCGTTCACTAAATTGGTGGTGGGGGCTGCTTGAGAAAAGTCTATTGAATCTTTCCCAATATTTACGAAGGGTCTCTCCTTGTGATTGCCTAATGACACAAATTGCTTTCCTAATTGATGCAGCTTGGGAGGTAGGGAAGAAAATCTCTAAAAATAGTCTTTTCAGGTTATTCCAGCCCCCAATTGTAGTAGGAAAATATTATATCCAATCTTTGGCTACACCATCAAGGGAGAAAGGGAATGCCCAAAACTTAATTAAGTCCTCAGACACATTTTGGGGTTTCATGGTGAAGCAAAGTATGTGAAACTACTTAAGATGTTTATGAGGGTCCTAACCATGAAGAACATGGAATTGAGGAAGAAGGATGATGAGGCCTGATCTCAACTCAATTTTGGCTACTTCCTTAGGATATTGGATGTATGCAGGTTGGTACTCCAAATCCGGGGTGGTCAGTTCTTTTAATGTTCGATTATTTACAGCCATGTTTTCTTAGGTTTGTTTGAGTTTAGTTATTGAGTGGTTTAGGAAAAATTTAGGTTCCAAAAGATTTTACTTAGTGTAACTTTATAGACCTACTCTAGATTCCCTGATTTTTGAGTGAAGAGTCTCTTCAATTTCAGGGTCAAATTCCAATAGTTTTTCTTTTTCTAATCAGGTCAGGAAAATATGTTGTGAAGCTTGTTTTATGTTTTTTTTATGATTAAATACGGATATAAAAAATTAATAAGGGTGAAATGATAATATAATGTTATACTACAAAATTACAGATAGAGATATGGAGAATAAGAGAGAGAGATAAAGAGGGATAGAGAGAGAACACAAAAAAACAAACAAAAATAGAAACAAAAATCCAAAACAAAAACAATAAAATGAAGATGATATTGAAAGGAGTTCTAATTAAGACATAAAATAAAGAAATAAAAAGAAATAAAATAGAATAAAATGATCTTGGATCCTCATAAATGGTGGAAAAATTTGATCACATTGTCAATCACATCAAATTAGATGTTAATTTTTAACTAGAATTTTCGCAGTATAGCAGCAACCCTTGGTCGTCTCTCGATGGAGACTTAGATCATTAATTCCAAAATATAGTTCTGATTATGAAATTAAAAATGTAAATGGGGTTTTATAATACTTGGATTTGATGATTAAATATGAGAATAGAAAATGAAAGCGATAAATAAAAGTATAAGTAAACAAGATTAATTAAACATGATCAAACCATGGAAATCTTGTGGTGTTCATCCTTCATCACTTCAAGAGACAGGGTTATGATATTTTAATCCCTAGTTTGTAACACCTAGAACCATAATGTTACTAATTTTATACTAGTATATCTCCTATGGTTCAGTTGGAAACACACAGTGATTAATCAGATACCACCGATGATTGGGTGATTTGTGTTTGACTTTATAACCAAAAATCACCGAGGAAACACAAGAAGAACTCTATGTGATGTCCTACATTGCGTGTTATTTAAATGTGTTAAAATGACTTGAAATTACATGTACATGATAGTGTTTATGTAAGTTCAATTAAACAATATGAACTACACAATCACTGATATTAAAAGGGGGAAAAAGAAGTGGTGAATGGTGTGTGAAACATCACATGAATAGGTACCCCCAAACATGATCATATGAGTTGAGCATTCCATACCAGTATATAAATAAATAAAATAAGATTATAGGATTATTAAAAACAACCCACAAAGCTATAATTTAAAATACCATCCAAATATTACATAAACCAAGCTTGGGATTACATCACATTCCTCCCCAGGTGATCACAAGGGGTTTAGAAATCCATGGGAGAGGAGGAAGAAGAAGATGTTGAAGTAGTAGTTCCCATAACATCCAGAGCTTCTAGGGATTATGGGAATAATCCTTTGGGAATCCTAAATGGTAGAACCATGTCTCCTGGATAAACTCCAAAATAGGGTTCCCAAGGTGCCAATTTTTAAGAAAAGTGAGAAGTGGTTTTGATGACCATGATTTTGAGAATTCTCTTGGTCCATCATTCTGGCCAGCCAAAAGTCTTAAATAACTTTGTACAAAACTAAATATTTTTTGAACATCACCTTTTATACCTCCATGTCATATTTTGTGGCTATATGAAATATATAATAAGAGATATTTCCAAATTAAAAAGGCAAAGGTTTGACCCTGTGTAGATTCGTTTTGTTGGAATGATTAGTCTGTAGGTCCTCTTAATGGATGAATTGGGGTTTGGTGACTCCAAATGAAATGTACATATTTAAATGATGGACCAGAACACAAAATCTTCATCCTATTTGGATGTATTATTTATTAGAAGTATGCATTCGGGCCCACTTATGTGATTGGATCATGTGAAGATTGGTGCATTTCTCTTGGACTTCATCATGGGTCCCCCAAATCACCTCCACCTATAATATAATTATAAAAACAAGTAAAATTTCCTTTTTAATAGTTTTAATGACAAATTAATTTAATAAAAAATTGAGTGAAATTTGTTATTATACTACTAATTTTCAATACAAAACCAATTTAATACATTGGTATAAGGGTGAAATAAAATAGTGAATCGTGGTACGATCACTCCCCCACACCTAAACATTTTCACTCCTAGAGTTCATGTTATCTTACCATATTCATTCCAAGATTCTCAGTTATCTAACGGTAGAAACTAGTGTGATACTCAAGAGGACTTTCAACTGGTTGTTCAAAGGTTCAAGGGTTGGTCAGATGTAACGTTTAAAAATCTAAGGCAAAAGAGGAGTGTTTAATCTATTATGTTCAAAACATTTCACAATTAAGAAAGTGTTCACAATTAATGTGCACACTCAAACCCTCAAAAAGTGTGTTACCTCCAACTAAATATCCCCATTTTCCATCTTTGTGGGTCACAACCAAGTTGAGAATAATAATGAGTAAACGTCCTCTTTTCTCTATTTTTTCTTTTTTTTGTTCTATTTTTTGTATAGATCTATTTTTTTAATATATAGATTTTCTGGAGATAAAGAGGGAAAAATGTGTAAAAAATTGATGTAATATGTCTTGTGAACCCACTGCCCAAATAAAATGTAGGAACTGTTTATATGAACCCATAACAATGATTCTCTCCCGATAATTCTCATGGAAACACTCTCTCTCCCACACTTTCTGAAAAAAAAGGAATATACACAAGAGATGTGTAGGTAGGGATATATAATCTTGTAATGTGGCTACCTAACATGCATTTCATGGTCTCTAAGGCTTAAGAAGGATAAAATGTAAAGGTGGAAAAAAATAGAGGCAAATTGTATAAAGGCATTTTCAATGAATGATTTCATCTATCATGAATTTAGCATACTTGAATATTATGGATTCAAACAGAATTAAGGAAATTTCTAGTTTCTCTAAAGGACCCAGTACTCTCATGAAAGTTATTAAAAGGAAGAATATGCAATAAAAGGCTTAGAATATTTCTCGGGTAAGGGATTAAAATATTGGTCAGTGATAATGAGGCATGGGTTTCAAAAATCCATTAAACACCTAAGAATGATTTGAAAATACAAATTCTATAAAAAGATTCCATATCAACATTCATTTGAAAAACATTTTTCCAAAATAATGGAATTTTCCCCACAATACACTCAAGAATGAAAAATGATTTTGGAAATAATTTTTAAGATCAATGTTTATCTAAAAACACAAAATATGGAAAAATAAATAAAAAATAAAAACACATTTTTATTTTTTAATTAATTTTGTTGTGGTTGTTGTTTTTTTGTTTTGTTTTTTTGTTTTGTTTAATCCTAACTATGACATGTCACCCTCCCCAACACCTAAAAGTTATATTGTCTTCAATGAAATTATTTTAGATAAATACACAAGTAAATAAAGGTAGTCATAAGGGACATCCTGCCATGTGGTGTCATATGTGGAATCTATCAGTTGGATTTACTTCACGACCTGCTTCGGAAAATCCCCATAGTTGTTTTTAGCATATTCCCATTGACATTAATCCTATATCCAATATTCTCATGAAAAATCTATATAACACAAAAAGGTTAAACATCAGTAAATGTATAAGGATTGATCCATGAAGAACGAAGCCTACCTAGGTGGAGCTTTATCCTGAAATTGTACATGAGGACCTTCTCACCAATATGGAACTTCCACTGATGGATCATGCTATCATGGATAGCCTTTGTCTTCTCTTTAAAGATTTGGGAGTTCTTATATTCATCACATCGAATTTATTCCAACTCTTGAATATGTAGCTTCCTATGCTCACCTACATATGAAAGATTCATATTACATTGTTTAACATCCCAATATGCATGGTGTTCTACCTCCACTAGTAGGTGACAATACTTTCCAAACACAAAACTGTACGATTACATTCCAATTGGGATTTTAAAAACTGTACGGTATTCCTGAATTCAATCATCCAAGAAAAAACTCTAATCTTTTCTACTGGGTTGTACTATTTTATCCAATATTCACTTAACTTCCCGATTTGAGATTTATGCTCCTCTGTTAGTTTGGGGGTGATATTCTGTGGAGACTTTATGAGAAACCCCATACTTACGAAGAAATTTTTTCAATTTTTGATTGAAAAAATGTGAACCCTGATAACTAATGATTAATCTCAGTAATCTAAACCTACTGAAAATTTTTGACCTCACAAAATAAACAACCACTCAAGAGTCCTCAGTCCCTATGGAATTTTCTTCCACCCATTTAGATACATATTCAATATCCAATAATATGTAAAAAAATAAAAATGAATTTGGAAAATGCCCCAGGAAGTCAATGTCCCATGCATCAAAACTTTCACAGAATAATGTGGGTTATTAGGGAATTTCATTCCTCTTGGACATATTCCATTTGAATTGAAAATGTATACATGAGTTTGAAACTCTACGGGCATCCCTATACAATGTTGGCCAATAAAGTCATGAGTCAAGGACCTTTCGAGCTATACTTTTAGAGACAAAGTGGCCCCTACAGGCCAATGTGTGGCAGAAGGTCAAAACAGAGGTGAACTCATGGTTAGGGACATACCAACATGGAAGTGGGACAACATTACTATGTACTTTGTCACTAGACTTCCAAGGTCATCCACAAAAAATAATTCTAGATGGGTCATTGTGGATCGCCTTATGAAGACAACTCACTTTATCATGATTCAAGATGACTTTTCATTGGATAAACTTGCACAGATTTAATCCGGAGAATTGGTAAGGATATATGGAGTACCACTATCTATTGTTTCCAATCGTGATCCTATATTCACCTCAAATTTCTGGAAAAGTCTCCAACATGCTCGAAGCACTAAACTAAACTTTAGTATGTCCTATCATCCTCAAACTGATGTCCAATCTGAGAAAACTATTCAGACACTGGAAGATATGTTAAGATCATGTTCTTTGGAATTCAAAGGAGTATGGGAAAAATATATTCCACTGGTTGAATTATCCTATAATAACAACTTCCACCCAAGCATCTGAATGGCACCATATGAATCCCTCTAGGGGAAAATGTGCATAACACCAGCATGTTGTGATGAATTCAGTGAGAGTAAGATGCTAGGATCTGAAATGATCAAATAAATGATGCAGAAGGTGAAAACCATTCAATATCATATCAAGCATCCCAAAGTCGATAGAAGAGTTATGCAGATAACCTTCAATGAGACCTTGAGTTTAAATTTAGAGGCATAATATTTCTATGAACATATCTGTGGAAGATGTTCATGAGGTTTGGAAAGAATGGGAAGTTAAGTCCTAGGTATATCGACCCCTTCAATATTCTTGATCGTATCGGGGGTGTGGCCTATCTACTAGCACTTCCACCTACCATGGACAATTTATTTGATGTATTTCACATATCCCTTTTAAATAAGTACATACCAGAACCTTCACATGTACTCTCTTCAGAGTTAGTATTGTTAGAGGATGATCTTTCTTATGAGGAGAAACCAGTGAAGATCTCAGATCGTAGGGAAAAATTTCTAAAAAATAAGACAATGCCCCTCGTCAAGGTATTGTGGAAAAACCAAAAGTTTGAAGAGGCAATGTGGGAATCATAGGAAGTGTTGGAGTAGAGTTACTCACATCTGTTTTAGTGTGAGAAAAGGAATTACGAGGGAGAAAATTCTTAAAGGGAGAAGATTGTAACGACCCAAAAATTTACCAAATGAAAAATTCCTCTTGATCCAATTAAATTTCTTAACATGTGAAATATTTATATAACATATTCACTTATTTTGTTTTATATTTATGAATATTAAAATACCATTAATAAATTTGACCATTGCTAATATAGATGCTGAATAGTTATAACATGATTAGTATAAATATAGGGCGTTAACAAAATCCAATATACTAAGACAAATGAAACAATAGTATAATCCAATAGTATTGCCCCGTACGAAGCCCCTTTGTTGGAGCTCAGAAAGGAGGTAAAATTATTTGGCTTCTATCTTGACCAAGCCCAAGTGAAACTGACTATGGGAGAAGTGGAAGTTAATTGAGATTACCACCGGAGCGATGTTATCTGAGTCACCCCAAGAGTCTGTCACCATCACAAACCTGACCCTTTGGTTGTATACAGGTGTTATAAGGGGTTATGTAACAAGATCCTGGAACTATGGTTATGTTCATTATTTTTTTTATATAATAAGGGACATACTTTCTTTTATTATTGTTACTTTGTAAATAGTTTTTAAAGCTCCAATAGTATTTTTAGTTAATATTCAATTAAAAAATCAGTTTTTATGAATTAATGGATTTTTTAATTAAATAATTTTTTAATAAAATATTATTATTAAATTAATTTTTATTAAATATAAATGATACTACAATATTTATAATACAATTTCAATTTTATTATGGTTTGAAATCTATTTTTTCAAAACCCGTGATTTTTTTATAAATGTTGGTTTTTATTTGAAAAGTAAAAATTCACATATTTAAAAAAAATTTAGATAAAACGGATATTAATTTTGGAATCAGGACATCAAAATTATCCAATGGTGAATTTTTCATAATTTTCTAAGACTGTTGAACTTTTGGGTAAAAATTAAACACTGTTTAAATATATAATGTGTTTTATGACATCCTAATAACCCAATATCAATGTAATAAAATAATATAAATAATATTTTTTTCCAATATATGTTTTATCCTTAACATAATGTGTTTTTAGATTTGTTTTATTTATTTTACAAAGCATTAGTGGACCCTCCATGACTTATAAAACATTATATCTTTTTAGATTGATTTCCCTATGAGTGTAACTCAATTCCACATAAAAGAACCTATTATTTTAAGAATCCTGGACATTGGATTTATAAAATAATGTTTTCCACTCCCCTCTGGAAGAAACCATGGGAAAAACCATGGGCTGGATTGTGGTTTTGATTAGTTTAATGTGTGGAGTCCCAAACCTAAATAATAAAAAATTCTTTATTCTTTCATATATGAACCCACACAATCTCTCACTTAATATTCACTAAAAGACTTTGGAGATTCTCCAACCTCTTCCCTACTCTCTCTAGAATCCTCCCAAGGCACCCCAAGCTCCCAAGAAGCCTCTCTAAAGCCTCTCCCAAGCCGTTGGGATCACACTTCCAAGTAAGGTATTCCTTTCATTTTCATTTTATCCAGGTTTATTAATATTGTTATGTATTTTTTTTCAATTATAAATGTTGGGCTATTACTTATCACCACCCCCATACTTCCCTATTTTTATTTTAATGATTAGATACCCTTTTTCTCTCTCATTAATGCCTCCCATGTACATCCGTTACCATGCCGCAATTCGGTAATGAATTTCTCTCCCCTCATTTACAAAGCATTTAATTTACATTATGCACCTCAATTTCAATATATATTTTGTTAAATGTATCTATATGACCACATTAATGTCAATTTAAGGTAAATATGATTTTATAACCCTTTATATATCATCAACCATTTTTATGAATTCTTAAGTTACGCTATTATGCTTCCGAAATTGCACCGCGTTTTTCCAAGACAAGATCACTGTGTAGTGAATACCATACCCATGTCTCTCTCATGGGTATTCACCTTTGGGCACATATACATATTGAATGGTAATTTAATATATTTATTCCAGAAACCTTAATCATGGAATAACTTATGATGTTTATTTATTTCAGGTTATATGATACATGTGGCACACTTATGCATGAAATGAAATGTTTACGGAGGGTGATCCCTGATAGAGCTCCAATGCATTGGGTAAAGATTATTATCCTTATAGATCATTTGAAATGAGGAATTTACCATTCTAATTCAAGTGAAATTAGGATTAATTATGCTAATTCAAGTGCAATGAGGATTTACTCATGAAAATTCAAGTGCAATGAGAGTTTACTCATGCTCCATGTACAATGATACGTGGCTCATGCTAATTCCATGTTAAGAGTTGTTGAACATTTCCATTTTATGATAATCATGAAATATCACTCCTTTATGTTAATGTTTCTTTTTCGCTCTATTTATAAGAATATTTCCTAAAATTTATTTTATTTATCATGTTATACCTTGTTTACTCCATTACAGGGCTCTATATCTCACCCTTTTATTATGCATGTCCTCAGGTTATGCCATGCAATGCTATGTACGAGGGAATATAGTGGTCATGTAAAGGAGGTTTTCAATAAGATGTTGTGTTTTATGTTTTAATTTGTTACGTAATGTTCCTAAGTCCCAAATACAATAGACCTCTAAATATTCTATGTTTTATCAAGTTAATATTTTATGTGATAAATCATGTTTATGTATGTAATAAAGAGTAGGGTTGTTATAAAAAAACTCTCCTAAGCATCCATACGGTTTGGAAAACTTTTCACCAGCCCGTGTGCCTTCCCTCTTAGCCAATTTCTCATTTTGAAATGTTTCCTATATGTAATTCATTATTTCCACTAACCATTGACAAACTGTTCTCCTTTAAAATATTATCCAAAAAATCCAAATGACTTCCAAACCCTCCCAAACATCACCCATATACATTACATACTTAAAAATCATAGAGAAAGTAGAGCTTTTTTGAAACCCTGGGTGATACATTTAATTTTTTATATAGGAGGTCATGAAAACACAAATTATGTTGGATATTATCTAGTTAGGCATCATTATTTAGAACTAGCATGGTTCATGATATATATAATCACGTATAAATAATTATGGTGTTATTGGATATGAAATATATTAGATTGATGTAATATTCCTATCATGGATGACTTCCTCCTGATTTTTTTTGTTAGAAACGACATTTTCAATATTACCCCACCATGGATGGAAAATATATAGGTTGGAAAGCATGGTATTTTAGATCAATAATATGTAATATTTTTTGAAATTATATAATAAATCAAGGTGGTTTCTTATCATTTGTAATTACCTCTGAGATATTTTGTTATGCATCATATCATTTTATTCCGATAAAAGGATTAATAGAATAGAACCATCTTATTTTCGTCTATTTGATTATGTAGAGTTATAATATGATTCATATTTTATAAACATAGTAATATATATTATTGATCATAATGAGAATATATTTTTGGAAGAAACAATATCACATATATTTGTTCTATGGTATCATAGATGTTCATATGAGTAGACATATGAAGAAAAAACGTAATTGAGGTTCAATTAATGGTGTTATTTTAGGTATATTATCAAAGGAAATAGATTGAGGATGATAATCCCTAAGGATGGATGTTTATAACATATTAGGTTTTTTTAGTTATGTTGTTATTTTTGTTATTACTTTATGTATATTTATTTTGGATTATTTCGAATTATGTTTTGGAATTTATGAGTGGTTTAATGAGTTTAAAGGTAACATTTTGGGTGATTGATTCTACAATTAAACACTAAGAATAACTATGTACCTAGTGGTACATTATTGGGTACCTTTTATAGGAGGTAAATTAGAAAGATCCTTAACATTTTGGTTTTACCCAGTGGCAACATATTGTGTACCTAATATCCTCTTAAGAATATTTCAAATAGAACATTATTTTTTCATTTTTATATCATTTAAAATTTATAAAAAAACATTCATTACTTAATTCATTAATATATTCTTATGATTTTTTTTTCACTTTAGAATTCATGTCTCTTTCAAAAATTTTATGTGATGATTTATATTTTGTTTGAAGGTAGAATCATGAACCATACACATCATTTCCTTTGTCTCAGTAGTATATATAATAACATTATCATTTTATATGGAAGTGTCAAGGTTTAGTCACTATCATCTTCTAAATGTTATTCTTTCCTTATAGTTAGCTGAGTTTCTAAACTCCTTATTTTCTAATGGGAATCACGTTTCATCTAGTATAGTTTATTTGTTATGTTTGAGGTATATTATGTCTTCTGTTTATTGAGTGTTTAAATTTTAATTTTGTATAATTTTTCATAATTATTATTATTTAATGGTTTTACTGAGTAATATTTATATAGAAAATTGGATCATGCCTTAATTAATCATTTTTTATTAATTGTTATATATTTTGTATATTATTTTATTGATTTTTCATTGTAAAATAATTGATTAATATTTAATATATAGTAATAAATTTTAAAATATATATTTAAATTAAAAATATTTGTAATGATAAAATATTAGGCACTAAAATTTATGATTTAGTGATGTTTATAAGTGTAATGATATTGTTCTCTACTTGAATTTTTTATTTATAAAACTAATGTATTAAAATGATCTATCATTTTAGTCTGATTAGATTTGTGAGTGTATTTTGGGTGTTTTCTATTATAATTAATTTATTTGAAGTAAAAATAAACTTATAATGGTAGGATAGTAATTCCTAAGGGTGTATGATATATAATTTATTTTTTAGTAATTTTTTATAAAAAAATTATATTTTATGTTTACAAATTTTATGATAAATATTTCATTGATATGTTAAACTAATGATTTAAATAATAGTTGGTTTCTTAACAATGATTTAATTTTATAGTCAATTAAATATATATATATATTGATATTTTTTGTGAAGTTTTACAATATCTAATTAATGTGAAAAAATTTAAAATTTTCATTGAAAATAAGTAAGTGTTTGTTTATGATTTTTTACAAAGGGAGTAAGTTATCGTTATAGATTTAAATTGCATGATTTTTTATGTATTAAGATAAATGAAAATTTGTTTCTATTTATTTTATCTAACCCTTTTAATTTGATATGTTCCACGAATTTGGTCACTTAGAGGGAGATATGATTTGGTTAAGATATTGATTATCCAGTTGAAAGTAATTCATTTCACTTATCCTTGATTTAGTACTAGGAAATTTATAATATTCCTTGTGTTTGGAATTTAGTGTGTATAATTCATGTGTTTGGATAATTTTTTTTATTCATAAAATAAAAAACAATACCATAATTATCATATATAGGTTTCAGTATTTATTGGGTAATTTTTTAGACCTATGTTATTTGAATTGAAATATATTATTATAGCATTTAAATAATTCAACTATTTATGAATTAACACAATTAACCTCTATGGAATGCCTGATGTTTTAGTAGTTTGTACTATGGAAAATTTCATCACTCATTATACATACACACTTTATGTGGATATATATTATATTAATGAAGTTATAGATAAATGAAAGAGGCACCAGTACCAATGAGACAACATTCTAGGATATTCAAGAGATATTTTTCTTTGATTTTGATGTTATTTGGAAGGATGGTATATAAATTTGTTAATATCCAATTTATTTTTATTTTTCATACCTAAGTAGATTGATATATTTTAATTATTAATTATATTTATGATATATACGATAATTTGTGGGACATTTTGTTGAAATATTTTGTATTTTATTGTCTATTCTTATTTTGTAATATTATTGAGATATTTATTTTTCTTATTATGATGTATTGGATTATTATAGGGTAAATATCTAAATATTATATATATATATATATATATATATATATAAACCCTAGGTTCTACTCACTAGCCACTTGTGATCATGGATCATACTTGGGGCTGTGTGATATTTCACCTTATGAACATTTCTATTCCACGGAGGATGTTACACCCATAGAGGTCAGAACCCACAAAAAAACCTTAATGGTTCCATCTCAGATACCATAATGAAACTAACATTCAAATACACCCATTATAGAAATTAAAAACACAATGGGTGTAACCATTAATAGGCCATTCTACCCAATCCATGAAACTAATCTTATTTGGGTATCTATATAATAGACAACCCCAACAAAGATAAATGTCACATTTTTTTCATATTAATAAAATACCTTTATAATGATTCATGTTTCAGATATCATATATATGTTGTTTGGTTATGTATAATTTCACAAATAAGTTTTTTATGAAAATATCAAAGGAGTTACTATTGATTCATTAAGTAACTGAAGCAACTATTTCTCTAGAAATTAGTTCACCAATAACAACTAAGCATGTACATGTTATGTGATCCTACATGCCATATATATTAATGAACTCACTCTAATTTCAACCCTAATAAAAAACTATAAATCATATATATAAAATCACATTAAAAAAATATCCTATAATATACACTAACAACCAAGAACAACAATCCCAACTCTATAGACGCATGTACATTAGCTCATGAAAGCACATTCCATGCACAAATGTAGCTTTCATCCCATGGTCCTTACAATCCTATGTATTTATACCAAATTAGATATAGTAGGAAATTTAAAAAGTATTCTAATACCACATTTTTATTTTCCTAAGATGGATCACTTGAATAATAATTTAACTAAGTGAACCTCCTCATATTGTAGAGTTTTTCGACCAGTGGAGAGGGTATAATTAAAAAAATGGAGATAATATATATACTAAAGTGTCATAATAGAAAAAAATATATAAACACCAATAAAAAAAGAAAAAATATAGTAAAACTATGAGTTTAAAGTGCAAGGCATATTATAAATAGTATATGTGATGCTATAAAAAATTATACACATATAGGTCACCTAGTCGTACATTAATGAAAGGCAATCTGATGAGAAATTCATATATAATAAGTATAGATAATAATTAATTGGATACTTTACCCAACTGAAATCCTTTAAATTTCCCTTAAATGTCTTAGAATATCCAATTTGCCCCTCCATCTCAACAACTAGTATTAGGGATATCGATCGAGAATTCATGTCACCATTATATTAGCATGTTCACCAAGGATCCTATGTATGGTGCACATATAAAATCAAATGGGAACTAAATAATATACCACTCATAAAAAAATTATATACATACATTGATGTACCATATTAAATAAATTAGTGAATATCATAGTCATATACTTATTCAGACTTGGTTTCTCAGAAATCCACTTTGATGGTAAACTCATATTTGAATTATACCATGTCAATATATGTCCTTACCTATAATGTGTAATAATCAGTGTATAAATTACATGAACAACCAAAATATACAATGTAAAGTTGATATAAAATATTATACAGTTACATAGATAATTCGTGAAATGTAAACACATCTTGTGATATAACTAAATTAACCATGAAGGTATACATCCTATAGTATCATAATGTATTATTAGTGGAACTAATGTGTTATATATCCTTAATATCATAAAATATGGAATAAATTAACATTAATTTAATAATATTGAGGCTATGTGGGTATGTAAACCTAAGACTATAACCCTCTCAATAGATGCAGGAGTCCCATACCATCCAATGAAAATATCAAATATCTTAGACTGGTGTCCCTTTGTTAAGAGACATTAACAAAAGTAGGCATAAAAAGCAATGAAAAATTGAAATCATATAAAAGTGAGTTCATTATTTTTGATAATACTCAATTAATCTTTGGGGCAAGCACATTTAACATAGTATTGTAAATAAATCCAAGGGGCACAATGTGACACCTTAACTTAGTTTACTAGGATTCATCCACTACTTTAGAAAATCCCATTCACACCTTACTATATATAAGATCCATCCAACTAGTGGTGGGGTACTAGGTAATACAATGGGGATACTAATACATTGATATTAGATAACCATAATTAATAATCACAGTGTAAGAAGAATAAACAAGAATAAATAAAAATTAATAAAATAAAAACCAATAGATAAAAATCTCATATATAATATCAAATTGGGACAAAATATCGAATACATCGAAACAAAATGAAGATTCAAACATGTATAAGATCTATATATTCAATAAAAAAATATCTAAAAAAATATTTATTGGTCCTAGTGTATATCCTATGATCATCTCAAATACTTATCCAACTCCACATTCTTAGTAACTAATCATAGGTCACATACCCTTTTCTTGATCCCTGATTTCAAATTTTGATAATTTATTGGGATTCCCATGTATGGAGTGACTATAAAACACAATTTTAACCTGACCAAACCATATTTAAGTTAAGTGAAACATAGATATTAATGTGTATTCACTGATAGGATTAAGAAAATAAACCCAAAGCTATGATTTGTATTCATCATCTAACTAGGAGTAAACAAACCCCAACCATACCAGTTTCAATTCCGTGCCAGAATGGTGTTTCATTTAAATCCATAAATACTATTTGGATCTTAGACACTACTTTATCTCTCATGATATATCCCCACATAAAGTACCTAGTTTTATATTAGTTGTATTACCTGACCACACCCTTATCACTTTGCATGGTCATCCACATAAAATAACCTAGAATATCAACAATCATTATCTAAACACATTGTCTCCCATAACACTAGTCACCTGTCATTATAAAAGGACATTAATTCTCAATAACTGATAGTATTGTATAACTATTCTTTATAACATCATCTCACTCAAGTATGATAACTCATCATAATTCTTGAACACGTGTTCTTAGTCAGGAATAGTTTCATAACCACATCTGAAAACTCAAACTTCTCAATCATGGTTATCCCCAACATCAACGATCACATACCATCACATAATGACTTATAGTATTTCACTAAATTTTTTCTACAACTATCATCTTTAATAATTCATAAATCACACAACGGAACAATAATCATATATAATATACTAGAAAGCACTATACCACCTTGTTTCTATATTACTAAGCTCTCAATATTCACCATATATCAGTTTCAATGCCCCTAACATCATCTCAAATGAAATAATTAGTCCATATTACCCAATTATAACTATATTAGGCCACATAATCCAAAAAAAATATTGAATGGATCACTCTATAAGAAATTCAACCTCACATGCAAGCTTACCTCTACCCTTGGAATGTATTAAGATTCCACCATTTCTAAGCCATTAAGCTCTAACTACCCATATAAGGATTCAACCAAATCCATATGAAACTAACCATTTTCTTTGATACAAAATGAAAAATTTAATAGGTCCAAAACACACACCCACATGCATAATATGCCATTAACATTCATCTGAAATCTGTATAATGGTAAAAAATTCCCACCTAAATCTTAATAGAGTGTACTTTTCAATATGTGATATATTTTTCATTACTAAACCACCATAACCCCAAAAAACCATAAATTATAAAAAATTATGTTTTATATTTGAAATAGTTAAAATGAGGAATAATAAGGGATTTTGGGAATTTATGGGATTAAAAATACCTATGAAATATCACCTTAATATATATGGTTACAAACGTTCAAGAGGAGATAAGGACCTGGAATTCAAAGCCATAAAATTTCTCTAAAATAGGTCCAAGAAGTGTGTGGATTGATAGATAAGGAGGGTGATATATAAGTTGGAACAACCATAAATCCCCAATCTATCCTATACAATTGAAGTGGTGCTTGTTCATAACATAACAATAATAGTCATTCCCCGATTTGTCTTATAGAGGGACATATTATAGTGTGACCACTCAAGTTCATGATTTGTTGAACTCAATTATAATGGCCTAAACTATTTCATAATATTATAATATTATAATAATGGTGGTCAGACTGTGATGGCCCCTATCATAGTTTCCCAGCTTCATAACACCCGACCATCCATCCATGGCCCCCATCCTCCACCTACGCATCAAGGCCTACCGTTAGTATATGACACTATATATATATCATGATCGTGGTGACCTAATAATTTCACAAAAAAATATAAAATAATTTTATATGAATATTAAATATATCTCATAATAATTCATTCCTCGAAACCATAATAGTATAGTGTCTTTGGAGATAAGAAAAGTAATCAAATTATTTCATGAAAAATCATCAACATATCTCATAAATTTCTTCTCACAATAATACCTTTCATATAAATTAATTTATATATAACATTATACATAAATAGGGGAAAATGATACATAATAAAGAGTGATAATAAATGCTTAGTAACGGTAAAAATGGAAGATATCAATCAATGATCATAATTTAGTAATAACATATTCGTAAGTTACCTGATCAGTTTTCAACCTCTTAAACTGCATAAAGAGATATTTTCATGAAATAATATGGCCATGATCTACATAGGACTCATAATTTCATAGGTTATGTGATTATTAAAGTATTATGTGGATGTTATATCGATAAATTTTTTATATAAGCCAAGTAAATGTTGTATGTGGAATAAACGATTCCACTATTGGACGGTGGAATCACTAAAAAATACCTATACGAAATAAATAAAAAATTAGAGAGGAAGAATAAGAATATAATTGATTATATATGAGAAATAATAAATATATAAAACAATAAATAAACAATACAAAACCACCCAAAATCAATGGGTGGAAGAGGGGGATAGAGGGGAGGAAACCCAGTTGGTCCATATGCACAAAAGGAAAGGAGAGAGGAGTTGAAGACCAAATATCTTGAGGTGTAATTTTGGTTATTTACCACATTTATTGAATTTATCGGTATAAACATGGTTGGAAACATGGTTATCCCAACTATATGCTAACCATGAAACTCTCACTACCCATGGTACTGTACTCTGCACGGTTATAAAACTTTCTTTCCTAAACCAACACCAAATGTGTGGGACCAGTAAAATTAATTTCTGGTGATAATATTATTTACTACCCCCTTATCATGGTTTAAAAAACTATTCCCATTTATAAATTGAGACACATGATTAGGGTGTGTGGTTAACACTAATTGTGCACTAACCATGTGCCCCATGCTGCAACTCATAAAACCTGAACTCTAGGACCTATACCCTAGAGACACTCCAAATACCTCTAAAACCCCCAGATAAATTCATTACAAGTATAAATTGAGTCTTTAGAGAGGTTAATGCCCATGTTATTCCATTATTATACCTAGTTTAAAATTCTACCCATCGACCATTTTGAAAATTAAAACTTTTTCTTAAAAATCAAGAACTTGTACGTATGGGGGATTTTACACCACCAATGAAAATTTGGGGTGGTAAAGGATGTATCTACACATTAATTTCTTCAAATAAAGTCAAATTAGGCACATAATCAATCCCCAAGGATGGTCTTATAGCTCACACATAGAATTCCACATGTATTTCAAAAACCCTCTCTTTATCTATTAAAGTAGTTGCATGTTCAAGAAACATTATTATCTTCAAAATTTTAATTTCTCAAAATATTTTTTTACACAGAATACAAGAATAATGTGGTTTGGGTTCCGAATTATAAGTGAATTGATTTGACAAAGGTATATAGTGATGTATAAGTTCAACCATTATTCATTATTGATTACATTGAAGGATCAATGTTGGTGTTTTCCCCTCCACAGGTTTAAAAAAGTAAATAAATATTATGAATTATTTGAAAATACATATTTTTTTAATTAATCATAGAAAAATATTTTTTAAATTGTTATTAAATATATTAATGACAATCCTGCAGATTATATGATCAATTAATTATCATGAAATTTTAATTTTTGAAGAGGATTTTTCTCTAATCCTCCAATCAATTTATGAACATTTTTATTAATGGAATAGTTTAAAAAATAATAAATATTCCCATAAATAATAGTGGTGGGAACCAAATTTATTGAAATTATCAACCACACATATCTCTCTATTTCTAATATGTATGACTCATAAGTTAGGATAATAACAAAAGTGCTCCTCAATTTTATTAAAAAATATTTCCTTAAGGGAATATGGATGTCATAGTGTAGTGAGGAGCATGTTTGTAATCTATACTAAAAAATTATCAATGCATAATTAATGGAATGATCATTGAAAACAAAGATAATTAAAGAACATTCATTCCGAGTGTGATGATTTTCAAAAATGATTTCGGAATTTTTCATAGGATAAAACCACCCTTCCTTAGTTTTTATTAGGGTATAAAAACCATGATAATAAATAACTATTTTTTAAATAGTCCCATTATTTTTGAACATCATATATCTAGGAAGAACTAGAAACACATAAACGACTAACATGAGGTGTAAATTTTTTTAATTTGTAACATTTAAAATTACTTATTATTTATTATTAATATTAATTTATATGTTTTTAATCCTAGATATTAATTGTTAACTAATAATTGATAATTATTTTTTAGTAATTATTAATTACAAATTATTATTATTTATTATTAAATATATTTTTATACCTTTAAATAAATAAAATAATTATGGGATTAATATTTCATCTTATTTAGTAAACCATGGAAACACGTACCTTTTATTGTTATTGTTCATCAAAACCATGACAATAAGGGGTGTATATATCAATTGTTGTAAAAAAATATGACAATAATGGGTACTAGGTGAAGTGTTTTTCAATAGTTCTAATAACCATAGAATATGTATCCTTAAAAAACATTTTTTTATCAAACTATAGTAAAAAACTACGATAGTATCCTCAATTTCTAGTAATGAAACTTGTAAAGAATTAGCGAGTGTGATAGATAAGAAATACATACATGAGTATTTTTTCAACCCCCTATGTTTCTTTATTTTTTATTAAATTTTCAAGCCATGTAATAGTTCATCTAAATATTTTTATTTTGAAACTTTATGATGAAATTTTTTAAAAATATATTCTGAAATTGTTATCTACACATAAAAAAGAATTACGGGGTTGGAGTTGACACATAAAAGAGAGTAGACTTCACAAAGGTTCCCAGTGATAGAGAGGTTCATATTTTCATCAATCATGATTATATAAATTATGCATTGAGGTTTTCACCATATCCATGGATGATAAACATAAATAAATAATTCTTTAAAAATATGTATTTCAATTTACTAGTCAAAATTTAGAATTAATAGACATAATTATGTTTTAGAATATTTTAGATTGAGACATCATTCATTATTGTGATCAATTTCAAATTCTTATTGTGTATTAAAAAAACGTTTGATTATATGATCATTCTATTTTCTTGTATTTTTTAATTTATCAAAATTACATTAATAAGATATATTAGAGGCTAAAACCTTAACTTTATTTGAAATGTATTTATTTTGATATAGAAAAATATATGGCATAAAATGAAAAAAAATTAAATTATGAAACTATAACTTGTGTTGAATTTTTTACACTACTATAGTTGATATTTTATAAATATATAGTTTAATGTTTATCAGTTCTAAAAAATATCAATCATAGCAAGAACTAATAAAATATTGGAGATTTTATGAGTGATTAAAAAAGATATAATAAAATGACCTTTTATCAATGCTAATGTTAACAATGATAAAATTAATTTTTTCAATTCTAGAGATAACATTTATTAATGTGACTTTTAACAGTGCTATTTCAAGCACACATAAATTACAATAGCTATTGTAGTGTGCTACTACAAAAATAGAACACTAAAAAATCCAACAGATAAATTAATAACAAATTTTTATTAAATTTAAATTATAATAAATTAAAATCATAGAAAATAAATTATAAATTTTTTAATACATTACAATTACATATATATGTAATATTTATTACAAATATTTACAATTTCCAAATATTTCAAAAAACAATTAACATAGAGGAGACTGAGTGGCCTTGTATTTCACTACCCTTTATACCCCATTCCTATATAACTTGATCATGTGACTAATTTTAGAACACACCACCCATGGATAAAATAAAATAAGAGTCTATATATAATAAAGAAAACATTATTTTAGTTATACTAAAAAGAAATAAATCAAATATAAATATTATGTAATAATAAATAAATAAAAAGGAAAAAATGAATGGAAAAACATTATAAATAAATAAAAAGGACAATATAATTCATAAATAAAACATACTTAAAAGTAATACAACACTCGAAGTGTGTTTTCTCTATTTTGATTATATGATGCCCTTTCTATCATACTAAGAACACCATATGTCATATTGACAAGAGGTCAGTTCATATATTTCAAAAATGAATTATATATATATATATAATTAAATTTTCAATAAAATATGAACATGTTTTCTGAGTTTTCAGTGCGTGACATGTATTTTGAACTATACTGTCATTTTTAATTAAAAAAACACTTTCAATCATAACATCCACATTATGTGTTGGATTGAAGTGAGTTTGGTTCCATTATGTAAAAAATGAGTTATCAACCTTTTTTGTAATGTTTCAAGATAATATAATATGTTTTTCTTTGTTTGGATTATGTGACAACTGTTTTGAACTAATATTTCACTTTTAAATTAAATGGCACAATTTTTATCCTAATTTCTATTTTTTTGCTAGATTGATGTGTGGTTTATTTCTACATTTCACAAAATAATCATTGATCATTTTATGAAATTATGAATAAAATATGAGATTTATTTATCAGTTTTAAATATGTGAGGAATGTTTTAAACTACGATGTCACTTTAAAAATAAAACACACACTTTCTTTCATAATAGCCACATCATGTGTCCGATTAAATAATAGTTAATTCTTACATGTAAAAATGAATCACATATTATTTTTCTAAATTATCTATATAATCCAAGTGTATGTACTTATTTTTTTGTATGTGATGTGTTATTCGAACTAAAATTCCACTTTTAAACTAAAATAATTAAATTTTATCCATGCTAACCACATTATTTGTTGGACTGATGTGTGGTTAATATCTACACATTTAAAATGATTTATTAATATTTTTATTCAATAATAATGAAAATATGATTATTTTTTTTAAATTTTGAGTATGTAACACTTGTTTGGAAATAGAATATTACATTTATATTAAAAATAAGAAATTTGAGTCACAATGATCACTACATGTGTCATATTCACATGTGGTTGATTCATATATATCAAAAATTAGTCACACACTTTCTAATAAAATAGTTTTCAATGTTGGATTTTTAACATCAGTTAAATAGTGACATAATTGTAAAAGACATTGTAAATAGTTTTTTCTCATTGGTTGGTTTTATTATCATGAAAAACTATTTTTTTTTCAAAATTTAATACATAAAACATCATTAAAAAATAACCAAAACATGCATAATAAAAGGTATCTTTTTATATTAGTTCTTGTATAAAAAATGTAAAGGGTACTATTTTTATCTTTTTATATTTGTTACACATTAACCATCATAAAAAATATTATTATTTATTATAATTAATTTAAATTACATTACCCCATAAGTACAATAATAGTATAAGAAACCTAAATAGAACCAATAAAACCAAAAAAGTAGCACAATTATAGTATCATAACAAAAATATACATCACAACTTTTTTAATATCATTTAAAATTTATAATTTAAAATTTAAACTTAAAAATATAACTTAATAAAAAACTGAAACCCTATCAAATTGGTAAAATAATCATCCCATTATCAGTGTAAATGATTTAGGTAATATTTAGAATAAGGATGAAAATAATAAAAAATTTACAAATTTAATAGAATGAATCTAACATGTATTCCCAATATAATTTTAAGATTAATTAAAGGAAATTTTATCTTGTATTTTATCCTTTTTAAATTTTACAATTATCCTCAATGAAAATATTTCTAACATAAATCTTAGAACATAATATATACATTCATTTACTCTATGTTGATAGTTCTATTTAAAATATGTTTTCAATTCAAAATAATTTTTTTTGTATTTTGTACTAAAATATTGTAATTATAAATGAGAATTTCCATTTGTGAATATATATTTGATCTTTGATTTAGACTTTCCGATTTTATATCTATAGTAATCTTATAATCTATTTGAATATTATATTTATGAATTAAGAATAAAAGTAGTTATAATATATAAGTATTAAAATAATCAAAATCATGTTTACAATTCTTCACAAATATTTTTTTCACATCACCATATACAATGAATAACCATTAATATGTATTCTCTTTTGATAAAAAACACAACATCCAATAGCCGCTAATAAAAAAAATATAATGTGAGTGGTTATTCACTTAATAGAAAAAAACATTAAATAATATATTTTCCGTACCATTTAGGATATGAAAGAAACCAATATTGAATTTCATCATGATAAATACATTCATAAATATATAATTTTCGGTATTTATCATTATCTTTATTATTAGTGAAATAAAATTTTGAGGGAAAAAATCCATATATTGTTGTCGTATCTATTGAATATAATGTGTATAAATATACCTAAAAACAAACATTATGATTAAGCTTTATTAAATTGATATAATTTAAAGATATGTGATAATTTAAATAAATATAAAATACTTGAATCATGTTGATGCCCAATAAATATCCAGTTATAGGTCCCATGTTATCACTATTTAAAATCATTACAGTTATATCAACCCCATAAATTTTAGTATCCATTGGAATCTCATAAACATTCAACAAAAAAATGAATATTTTGATAATCTATAAATTATATAAGAAGTACTATTTGGAGTCATAATGTAATGTACACATTATTCTATCTATAGTATATATTTACCTTTAAAGTACTTCTATAAAAAAATTAGTTATATATATATATTAAAATTTAAAAACTCCAATGTGAAATAAAGTATATATATTCTATACAAACCTATGTGTAAATTTTTTAAGGAGCCTAGATTGATAGGGTAAAAAATAACTGATTCTTTTTCCAGCTTTAGTGACCTCATCTATATAGAATAATACTCTAGTTGATCAATTTTTAATATCCTATACTGTCACCCTAATATGGTCTTATCCATCTAATGATGATGTATGATATCACCAATATAATGTATCATCTCATATGAAAAAATAAGATACTGGGGATCCTTAGTGTATAAAAAAAGTATATAGAAGGTTATGGAGGTGGAGGTTTAGTAGCTGGATATGCATGCAGAGGTGGATGAGTGTGATATACAGATAGAAGGAAGGGAAGTTTGATATGTCGCCTAAAATATTTTTTCATTTCTAAAAACATCGGTTTTAATTAATCTCTAATCCTATCCTCTATCATATCAACATTTTATTGAACATTAGTTACTAAAGCTTATATTTTTCCCTTTAGATACATCCAACCATAGGGAAACTCTAGTATAACCAAATATTTTGTTAACTAATACATACCACATATATTCATACCCAGCCTAGGTGTTTATTATTTAAAAAATAAGTTGCTAAAATTTCATTCCTACATTGGTAATGATTTTAATGTGTCTTTACTACTCCTCATGGGATTTCAGTATCGAATATTTGAATTTTTTTATTGAATTACAACATATAAATAATTTAAATACTAAAAATACATAAATAGCATCAATAATTCCGTACAATTAGATAAAATATAGTCATAAAATCAAATATAAGATATACTCATTTTCTTCTTATTGGGCCCATATTTCATTTTTCATGTCAAACTATGGGTTATGTTTAAGAACCCATGATTTTGGATCCATTAAATTAACACTATCTTCAATAGCTTTTGTCACATAAAATGATAATATAATGCAACAACCAACTAAAATAAACCGAGATATTTTAAATATAGATGAATAACATGATCATTATCATATAAAAGTATAATAATAAATTTAAATAATTATATATTATTATTCACTTCGATTAATATTTAATAAAGGATACCTTTTAAAGAAGCACATAAAAAATGGTATATTATATTACCTTAATAAATTAAATTAATAAAATTAGAATGTTTATTATAATATTTCACATTTATATTTTTAAAACTAATATTTCAACATTTAATTATTTTTTCATATATGGATAAGACAGATTAGGTAATAAATAGTTACAATAGAAGAATATAAAATGGTAAACGTAATAATTCAAGTGGTAAAAGTCTTGAAATATGATAAAAACATGTATATAATTAAGATTATAAGAAGTTTATAGACATAATATCTTTCCCAGTATATTATTAATTAATTTTTGAGCTATTTGACATGTTTAACATTTTATCCCTTTATATTAAGTTGAAATATTTACATAAATGTCATTCTCACCACTTATAAAAGGGGCCTTTCACCACCCCTTCAAGGAGAACCTAAAAGATTTTGTTTTCTAAAAAAACCTACCCATTTTTTGTCTCCTATAATATTATTTTAATATCCTGAGCATACAATCAATATATATTAACCTATTCCATCCATTTAAAATGTATCTTCCAAGGCAATCTCAATGTTCTCAACAAGAGTAATCATTTTTTACTTAACTTCTTTATTTCATATTTTTCTTTTCAAAATCGCAATTTAAAAACATATATTTAATTACATAATTATTTTTTATATAATTAATATTATTTTTATATTGGAATAATCATTAATCACTATTTTCCTTTTTATTACTAATTTTTTTTTGTAGTTTTAGTGTTGTGCGAAGCACCGCTTCCACGAAACAACAGGTTACATTTTGTTTCACCACTATAGAAGGTTAGTATATAATGGTAATTAAATAAATAACTATGAACTTTATTTCATTTTTATGATTCTAAAACATTAAACAATATTACCCATTTCTCTAATTCTATGGGAAACAAAATCTTTAGCCATGCATTCGTGTATGCTACCGCCTCTATAGAACGATTGATTTCATTTTTTATTTTCATCATCATGTTTCATGGAAAATCATGAGGATGAGATTAAATGATAAATAGTATTTTTATGATACCATTAATGTTATATTATTGAAAATTTTAGATCCCATTAATGACACGGTCAGTGAATGATCTTTGTTAATTCAATCACTTAAAACAAGCGTACTAAGTGGGAAATATTTTTATTCATATTATATAATATTTTCAAATACATTACTTATTTTTATAATTCCTTATAATTATAATATATCGCACTAATAAACACTAAATTATATCATTATGATTTTTTAACAAAATTATATCATTATGCTTCTGTTATAATGATATCACAACTCAACCACCATATAATAGTCTATTGATCATGGTATGATCATTTTTGGGTTGGTTTGACCACCTAATTGTATAATGATTTGCAATTATATAATGGATAATTATGAAAAATTAATTAATTGTACAATGTGATATAAATATGGAAATAAATATTTTTTTCTATGAAAAACACATCAATATTAAATTCATTAATTGGAAAAACACCTTTCGTAGGTTAAAAAACACTAGAAAATATTTGTTATCGATATCTTCTTCCTAGATAAAGACTAAATTAATCATTAAATGAAATTTAAACTTCAAATATCATTATTATTCAACAAATATAGAAACTATAACAAAATTTTAATGATTAAATTTTGTAGAAGAGTGAATAATAACACTGCTATTAGGAAACTAGTTCAAACGATCAAGATTACCTTCACCCAACAACAAAAATATGCAATAACTAACTAATGAAATTATAATGAATAATTATAAAGGATTTTTATAAAAATTATTATATATAAAAATGGTTTTTAAATAAGTGATTGAAATATTTAGGTTTTTTATGTAGGAGTTTAGAT
This sequence comes from Viscum album, assembly GCA_963277665.1. NCBI lineage: Eukaryota > Viridiplantae > Streptophyta > Magnoliopsida > Santalales > Viscaceae > Viscum > Viscum album. The sequence goes on along the minus strand of OY728134.1, from coordinate 1,426,640,117 downwards.
TGGATTGGACTATATAGGGGAAAAAGGTAAGGGGTTCTTTGCCTCAAATTTAATTTAAGGAGATAACTTTTAATGTGCACCGTGATACCTTATTATATAATAAAGAATTTATTTAACTATATTCAAGGGGTTTTAAGATCCATATCATGTTGTTATTTTTAAATGCTTATCGATTCCAAAGATACCCAGTTCCAATGTTTTTTTTGAAAAAAAGATACTCAAACTGTAAGAGTATCACTACTAATATTATTTTCAAATAAATATTGTTATTATATGGATTTTTAGTCATTATAAACCCTATCATAAATTACTTTTTATATTCATGATATTTTATATATTCCATCAATATTTCATTTCCCCTTAACTCATATTTTATCTCAAGTGTTTCTTGGAACCCAATCCATCTTTAAATTTTAGTAGAGAACCTACCATTTTCCCATAACTATATTCATTGTATTACTTTTAAAGTATCCTTATCTATGATCCAATAATTTATTTAGTTAGTTTTGTTAAATATGTACTTTTCTAAAAAAAATTAAAGGAAATTTTATCATTTTCTATATAAGTTGTTTTCTTCAAAATGATAAAATATTATATATTTAACATTTATTTTTGAACTTGTCATTCCAGTAGCTTTATAATTTTATAAGTATATTTCTATCTATGTTTTAATGGTTTATAAATAAAATATCTTTCTGTTAGTTTTATAATATATTTATTTTAAAATTATTTCAAATGATCAAGGGTATTTCTTATTTAAAAATAGATTTTTAAAAAACTCTTAAAAAGTGTTATTAAATTGAGTCAATGAACATAGAAATATATTTTTATTAATTGATGATATTATTCAAATGTAATGATCCAAATTATTTCTATAGATAACTTATGAAAATTTCTTATTTTATCAATCCTAATGGGATTGTTGTTGGGTTTGTTTATATCAATGATGGTATGGGTAGATAACCAAGATGTGTGTTAGCATATTAATGAATCATGTACGATTTTTCGAAAGATGAATTGTTGAAAACAAGTTTTAAAGATTAACATGTGAATATGGCCAAATTTTCTAAGTCCAAAACATGGTCTGTGGGCATGGTGATTATGGAGAATATCCCAAGAGGACCACACCCATAACATTGGTTATGCTGTGAAGGGAGTTACCCAAAATGGTAAATAGGAAAGGGACCACACTTATGGGTGTCCCCATGTTATAATATAAGCATACTGATCCAAAAAAGTAAATAAAAGATAGAACACTCTTTTTGTAGGTGATTTGGTCAATAGGTGTAAATATATCACAAAATAGATAGCTTTCATATGGTGAATTCCAGGGTTCTTGTTATTTTAAAGTGAAAACAACTTATTTATTTACACAACACCATAGTAGAGAAGTCATGGTGAAGAGGTTATTCTACATTGAAGATATTTAGTTCACGAGGGTCCAAAATATGATGCCCAATGGTCTTAGTGGAGGTTTTAATGGTTTACTGGTGGAGTTTCAAACCAAAATAGCTTGGAGTATAAGACCACACCCATAGTGTTATTGGGTTTATAGTTAATGTTTCTTAGGTTCTTGCACCTCGAAAAGGTGAAATACATTTTGGGATTTTACACATGAAATCATACCAAATTTGGGTTCAATCCTTTAGAATATGCATGATATGGTTCATCAATTCTTCCGAAATCATGGAACATATTTTTTTGTTTACGATTCAATAATATTTTAAAGGGAATTTTTATTATTCCCTAGGTGAAATAATTGGTGATTAATTCATGCTATAAATAATTTTTATAGGTTTCCTCAATATATTTATTAATTTTATTATGAGGAAAAATCATGGAGGAGATTTTTGGATGAATTATGGGAAATTTGAATGAACCAATTAATTTCTTCTAGGTTTCCAGTTTATGGGAGCATGGTTATCAATTTTAGGAAGGGGAGATGAGTTGAAAGAAATGGACTAAAAGTTTTAAACATTGTCATATTTTAATTTCAAATGATAAAGATATTTTTTTTATAGATGAGGTGATAAATTATTGGATATTTATAAACTATTGATGATCCTTCCATAGAATATTGTGTTTTTTTGTCTGAAAAAGTATTTTTTTTGAGATATTATAGAGTGAAAAGAGTTACACAAAGGAATTTTCATTATAGGTTATGATTTATCTCATTAGGACTGTAATAGAGCATATATAATTTTTTGAATATTTAGTTGAAAATGAAAATGAAGGGACATACATTTACATAAAATATGTGTGGATCTTTCCGAGGGTAGTTAGAAAATGAGAAGGAAGAGGTAGTGAGATGGACGTGAGACTTTGGAGACAATGAGTTGACCCTATACATTGTATGACAGTGGTTTTTTTCTATATGAGTTACCAATATTGAACCCCACCATTTTTTAGTTAGGATAGAGGATTTTGGTGTTTTAACATCATCATTTCATTATCCATGGAGTATCCTAGTTAGGGTGAACTATGTAAATACTTGTTTCTATATTTACTTTATAAATACAGACTAGAATATATTAAACAACCTAATTCATATCTAGTAAAAGAGAATTACAAGTGATCCTAATGGTTCAGTTTTTAAGATCATAAAAGGAAAAGTGAGATAAAAGGTTGAAGTTTTTTTTAATCCTATCATACTATAATTCACCCCCTCCCCCCAGGTTACTCGAATGTTAAACCCAATTTGAAAATCTAAAATATGGTATCAGAGCTATATTTTCATTTTTCATTGATTTTTTATTTCTCTAACCTGATCTATTTTTTCTGAATAAATATTGAATCCATTTTGAAAACTCACATGATAGATAGAAATAATTTCAATACCTAAATAGACGAGTTTATCTTTTTCATGGACGGTTCCCTTGGAGTTCCCTAAGAAGTTATTAATGATTGAATTATTCTATTGATCTAATGTAGAGTAATCTTTGAGATAGATAAAAGAAATATTTAAATTTATTCTTTATTTAAAGTGTAGTGAAAGGATTCCCTATAATAATACTTCTAAAAAACATTAAATTATTACTGGTTATCTAAATACACATGGATTGAATTTATATATTTGATTGGAAAATAAGTGAAGAAAAAAAGAGAATTACCTTATATTAAAATTTGAAAAGAGTAAGAAGAATATGAATTCATCCTAGAAGTTATTTTCTCATATCGAGGTAAAATATAAAAATAATATTAGTTATAATATTTATCATTAAATGAATAATGGATACCCTATTTATGATTATCTTTTGGAATAGAAAAGGATATGCTATTCTAGTGTAAAAGAGGAAACAAAATCAAGTTTATATTCTAAGGAATTATCATTAAATGACAATGAATATTGATAGAGTATCAAACATGGAGTATAATATTCAATGATTGAATATTTTTACATAGAAAATAATATATTGAGAAGAGAATAAGTGTCCATGAATCCTAGTATAATGAAAATGGGAACAAATATGAAGGAGCAAAGCGACATGATTGAGGAGTTTTCCTAAGAGACCCTGAAGCAATGAGCCATGAAGAAAAATTTTAAGGCTAGAATCATACAACTCAAGAACCAAATTGAATAAATATTACAATTCATTATAAATGACACTTAATGTTTGAAGTAAATGAATATGAAATTGAATATCAAAGATAACAAAATAAGAGATCTTGAGGAGTAGATAAACACCTCAAAAGAGATGAAAAATATCACTCTAAAGTATTCCTTAACTTTTCTATAAATTAAGATAAATATATATATATTAAATTTATAGGAATAAATTTATTCCATCAGTAATATAATAGTATGGTTCCATGAAAAAACTAAACCCCAAATTTCGTCAAATGTGGATGTTTTGGGCGTATAATGATTAGATGTTTTGAATCCAAAAATCCCAAAGATGTGAGAAGAACTACATTAGGAAAAAAATATATAAAAAAGAGATACCAAATGAGGTATTATTATTATGTAATATGTTTTTCTTCTTTAACATTAGTCACATGTCAATGCATTTTAAATAGATGAATTTATGGAAGGGTAATGAAGTCATATGTAAATACTCCACTACTTTGACTTATAAAGATAATGATTATTCTAGAAAAGTCCTACTAAACTAGATAATAATTTAAATATATGAAGTATGAGATAATACCTCAATGAATGGTGTATCAATACCCCTATTTTGATACTCACATAAACTATTAATGGGGTGGAAGTAAAATTTGGATGTAAAAACAAGAGGGGTTTCTAGCTATAAACGAGGTGTAAGTAAAAGAGAGTATACCTATGAAGAATATGTTTTCCAAGAAGGAACTCATAAAAATAAAGTGAGTTGTTTTCCAAAGTGGACATACACTAATAAATAATAGGTTAAATATAATGTAATAGATAATAAATATGGAGGTGAGATCCATTACTCATGAAACTCAAGACGATACTTGTTCGAGTATGATCGATTCCAAAATTATTAAAACGTCCAAGATAAGGAATGATATCAATGATTATATCAATAAATGGATTTATGATAGAGGTAGTATGAATGGTTAATCCTTTGTGATGATTTCATATTGTTTGGATATAATTGATGATAAAAGAATATAAGAAATAGTGGAGTTACTTTCCCAAAATCTAGGGAAGGGAAAAGCAAAGGTGGAAGGTGATGGGTTGGTTAATCTAGACTATCCTTATTCGTCAACATGAGGAATATGAAGGTAATACAGTCCTTATATGATTTATTGTTTCTATTTTTTTATTAAGAGGTGAATAATTAAGTTGGAGATATTATCCATGGGGTCATTTTAATTGAAAAACACATGTATTTAGAGATGAAATGAAAAATTGAATAGGATACAAAACAAGTGGTATGAGTACATTGGATGAATTTTATTGGGAATATCAACATGATAAAAATTTTATATTTATATTTTTATCTTATTATATTTGGTATCAACTATCTTGATATACAAGATTCTGAAATCTATTGAAATTTGTTGATCCCTAAACAAGTGGTACCACCATTTAGTATACTAAAAAATGGTATAAATAAGTGTATTCAAGTGTTAAAGACTTATAGGGAGTTTTTAATAATAATAAAAGGATTATTAGAATCATAAAACGTTTTTAAATCCTATTATGAATGGAAAATCATAGCTTGCAAGTTGTATCATTTGTTTAAATTGAACCTCTTTTTCACCGAGAGATGTTATATTTTTAACAACTCGTGTCAATTTATCCATCATGTGGTTTGTTTCTCAGAACCATGTACTTCAATGTTATGTATTAATTATTTTTTGTGAAGGTGTGTGGAGATCAATGTTTAAGAATATTGAGTTTAATGATTATATTTTTTAAAATGGGATTCATGAGAGACATGGAAAACCTTGTGGTGGTTTTCAAAGACTCTTGTTTCCTACACTCATCTACGACTCAGTTGGCTTAGAGGATTTGTTGACATTTGATGTTTGAGTAGTAAATTCACTGAGCTATCCTGCCTATAATGTGAGGTTATAGTGGATTGGGAAATTATATAAATGTTATATCTGACCAGAACTAATTTCAAATAGGTTTCAATATTTTTTTCTTGTTGTCAATTTTTTGAAGAGAAAAAGTTTAAAGCTAAATATTCAAGGAATTTTCATCAAGGGAGATGACACGAGATAATTAAGTAGTTCATATGATCATATGGGGAGTTGAATCCCATAAGGAATCCCTATTTTAAGATGAAGACTAAGGGTGAAATAATAATTCATTGTGTTTTGTCCCTCACGTCAAGGGGGAGAATAATGATATAATTTTTTATGGTATGAAACATTTAAATTATGGTCCTTAAATAGTAGAATATAAATTCATTGCATTTTAAATTGATAAAGAATAATGTTCACATGAATCATATTACACCTATTTATGGAATCAAATACATTTTCATGTAAAACCAAAGTGAATGAAATAGTTATATCAACATGGATATATTGATTGCCTAAAACTAACATCATTAGTAATGTGTTATGAATTTATATATGGAAAATTTCCCTAATAATATTTTATTATAGAAGGTGAGAGGTCCATAAGTATTCTCCAATTTGTTCATATATACATGTGTGGACCTTTTCCAATTAAATATAGAGGTAAAAACTCTTACATCAAAACATTTATTAATGACTTGAGTAGTCATGGAAATATCTACTTGATGACATATATGTTTGAATAAATTGATAAATATATGGTGTTTTAGAATTAATTAGAGAATAACCATGTTAAAGAGATAAATAAACTCAAATTAGAAAGAGGTGGATAATTTCATAACGTGCGGTTCATTTATTTTCTATGGGAGGTTGTATATTTATTTCAATATAGTCTTCTAAATAAATCATAGAAGAATAGTGTCAATTAATGGAGGAACTACCCCTTAATGGACATGGGGAGATTGATAACTAGTCATGTGATTTATCTATTATTATATTTTGTTATATTAGTTATATAATAACAAAAACATTCAAAACTGTGTTCCAACTATGGTGGTAAATGAAATTCCATATAAATTAATGTATCCATGGAAATAGTTTTTTGTAAAATTTACATGTGTGGAGTTGTAAATAATTTATCAAGTTTCTATTTAGAAATAAACATGTACCCCTTGAATAAATACTTATTTTTTGGAAATAACAAGGAAATTTTTGAGTATTAAATGTATGACCCTTTAGAAAAAAGGTTATAATATATAATTAAGACATATTTCTTGATAGTGGGTAAGGGGTCATATCTAAAAGGGATACTAGAAGAAATATTAAATTTCATGTAGTGAATTCTCAAGATACACTATTGTTTCAAGAAAACAATACTTCATAGTTCCTCATAAATGATATTGTTCTCATTAAACAAGTAATATGTCGGAAAAAAGATAAGATTGATAAATTTAGAGATGTGGGTTTTTACTCATGAATGATGGTGACTCATATTTAGCAGATAATGATGAAAATATTTGTTATAAATGATGTAATTGTAATGTAATAATATGATAGATAGAAAAATTATTATTTTTGATAAGGATTATGTGTACCAAAACCATGTTTGTAATTTGGTATATCTTCTAATGGATATAAAACTTTTTAGTTAAAAATAATTATTCAAGAGTAAACTAGACATGAGTGGTTAAATTAGTACAAGTAATGAATGAATGGTAGCTAAAGGGTATAAATAATTTCATATGATTGACTATGATGAATAATTTTAACTAGATTCTATATTTAACTCCTTTAGGAATCTATATTCCAAAACATATTCCCATTATTATATGATTTCATAAATATATCTCAAAATATATTTTACTGAAGGGAAACTTGTGGAAGATGTATATATAAAAAGTAGAATGTTTTGTGACTGTAATGGATTCCAATAACATTAAAAATATTCATTGAACATTTAATTCATTTAATTGAGAATATATATCATTAACATTACCATTTATGAATAAATTTTTGAATTTGGATTTATAAAGAATGAATGTTATAATTACTGTCTATAAAAGGATTATTAGGAGTGCAACCATGTTTTTATAGTAGTATATGTTGATATAATATTATTAATTGGAAAAAACATACAAGTCTTTCATTATTTTATGATGTTTTTGAACAAATTATTCTCCATAAAAGACTTGAGTGATGCATTATAAATTCAAATTATCACGGCCATTAATCATATAACTGATTGGTATCTTGGATTAAGACATGGTACATACACTAACAAAGGAAAAATAGAATCAATATGGAATAGATCAAGAGGTGATGGTTACCAATGTAACAAGAATATAACTCTCCATGAATGTTTCACCTCTGATAGAGGTGGGGAGACTGAGTAAGAGAAAACTTTCCTCTGCATCTATGGTAAGATATATCATATACTCCAAGATATGTATTAGGATTGACGTTATTGAACCATAGTTGAATTTGTGTTGAATTATTTTTTAATGAGTAAATATGTGTTTTTGGATTAAATGGTAATTATCGGAGAGTTGTTATAGATTCTTTTAATAACATTGAATTTCAGGATTGAGAAATTATCCATTTTAATTGTGATGATTCATTGATTTGATATTAAATGGAATCAACTGAAACATTGGAATAATGGAAAAAGAAACTATATTTTTCATTAAGATTTTTTATAGAAGAGTTAATACTATCCATGATGTACATAATAAAAATTTCATAATGATGATATTTGAATTTTATTTGGAGAATATGTTATAAAAAATCATTAATAGATTATATTAATAACTTTTTTACAACAACATAAACACCTATGGGTTTGATATCAACTACACTTGGGGGAATTGAGGGTCAGTAACATGGGATTGCCTTCCCAAATTGGTTGCTTGGTCGTATAGTATTGTGGGTCATGTATAGGCCCATAGGATCAATATAACTAATAAGTCACATGGGTATGACGTGTGCCTATGTATAAGACCCCATAGAGAATTCCCTAAAGGTGAATAAGTTGGACCATAAGATCGCTAGGCCAAAGAGTATGGTATGTGTAGTGTGTTAAAGATTATAACATGGTTCTATGGACTGAAGTGGTATCATAAGTTGTTGATTAATAAATAACATCCCATACATATGTAGAAACCAATATGGGATGGCTGAGTGGACACTTCTGTTCCTCTACGATTAAAATTACGGACATAACATAGATAGTCTAGTGTATTTTTTGATCAATTTTATCGAGCTATAACCATCACCTCCTACCTATAGAAACACCTTATAGATCTAGTATGCCACAATTTACGAAATATTCTCCAACAAAAGAACTAGAGGCTTCCAAAATCATTTAGTGGATGAGTTTTTGAGGAGATTAGGTGGAGGAACTCCATGTACAAATACTATAACTTTAATCCCTGAGAACATTAAAAGATGATGTTTTAATATATTAAAATGAAGTTTTAGTCAATAGTTTGTGCATCTGAAATTGATATATGTGATTAAATATAAAATTATTATCATTCACATGAAGAACAAAACAAAAAATCATGTATGATGATACACTATATAATACAGCGTAATATATTTTGGGGAAATCCTATATATTTGGTGAGTAAAAATGATATATTAAATGATATATTTCTTAGAGGCTCAATGAGAGAAAATCATGTGATATAAGTGAGTTGAAATAACCTATAAAAGGATAAGAATAAATCCAAATACAAGTCACTGTGATATTGATAAGGCTCTCATTTTTATGAAGAAAAATTGAGTAGTATGAACAACCTTATTTCTTGATGAGAAGTTTCCATATAGCCTCTTATTTTGAAGATAAAAAAGATATGTCATGGTATTATAGACATGAAAATATTGCTCTGAGGGAATTCATGAAGAATTGAGTTTTTAATGCCATTTGTATAAACATGATACCCTCATGAGTTTTTTCCCTAGTTTAAACACACTTATAACCCAAGATTTCTTGAATTTAAAAAATAATCATTTGACTTGTGATAATAATCTTTAGAATTACTCACACACACATTCTTGAAGAATACATTGTTTTATTAAATTTTTTCTTGACGGAGAATTATAAGTGAGGATAAAAGTGCACTCACATAGCCTTGTGTGATGTATTTTCAGGATAGATGCAATAAACATGCAATAATCATGCAATATTCTTGCAAGTGTATAGTGTAGGTGAGGTGTGTGAATTTTGAACGAACAATATGAATGTGTGTGAATGCTTGATACCATGAACAAAAGAATAATAAATTGAATATAAAATAAAATAATAAAGGGAGAATCGTTATGTGTAATGTGAAACATAATGAGATAACCATGCATTTTATCACACATGCAAGATGATTAATATGATAAAAAGACAATGAATTGATATTTTTTCAGTTCCATATTACATAGACTATCCAATTAGAATTTGGGTTCATTTCTTTCAAATATTTAATTGATATTGGGACTTTACAATAAGGAATTATAGACCGAGCATATATTTATTTAGGAAACTTCTAAATATAAATGATTTGAATAGATTGAGAGAGACTAGATAACTGTAGAGGTACATGAATGGGTACATGAGAAAATGTGATTTAGTGAGATTGTGGGGTAATATTAATAGATAATACTATAGTAGACTAGCCGTGAAGATTTTAAGAAGTAAGTAAATTGGATCATGGATAATTTTAATCTTTCTTGATGGATCTAGGAGTATAAGGAGTATAACGGTTGGAGCCGGAGAAATAATTCTCTCCATAGGAGATGAGATCATGAGAGGGTTGGTGGGTATCCTCAATCAAGGAACAAGATTTGGATTTAATGGGGGTTATAATTAGGGTAAAACATAGGATTACTATTGGGTATTAAAAATACTTGTTTCGGTATCTATTGTAATCATCGAATGTAATATAGTGTAGAATCCATATTGTGGGGTTTAACAATCATGAAAACTATCATGCCTTGTATTCAATCTATTTAAATTATGTGTGATCATATTTTATTAATATTTCTATATAAGAGGTGATATTGAAAGATATTTTTATGGGGATTTATATCCTTAACAATTCCAAGAGGTGTAATTCAAATGAAAAGGATTTCATAAAAAGAAACAGTTGATTCATCCATCCCCTATTTGTGGCCAATCTAGCCTGGGGCACTGTGTGTGTTATCTAAGGAGTAAGACCCCTATTATGACCCTAGAGAGTCTTTATTAATTTTTGATTTATATAAATGATTTGGTTACCTTATATGTATTTTTATGTGAAGACACATAAAAATAGAAAGAAGATGTAGGCAAGAATGTTGAATAAGAATCCTACATTAATGTCTAAGACACCATCAAATAGAGGTAATTAAAATTTTATAAGTTCCAATATTTATTTTAATTATGTGTCTTCTAATGAATTCAAGTCATGTTGTGATTATGAAGGATAAAGTAGGGATATTAATTCGTTATTTTAATAACATTTGAATTATATACCTAGAGATGTGGTGAAATGTATTGAAGAAGGAATAAATTATCTTAAAGGTCAAAATTTATATCTAAAATAAGAGTATAATAATATAGAATAGGAAATGTCTAAATGTGTGGGAATATGAAATTTTCTCACAAAAAAATTATAAGAAAAGGAATAAATAATTTATATTTTCAATGAATGATATGTAGACGTTTTTGAAGAATTTTGAGGAAGTTATCTTGGGAAAGAATGTTTTGAGATCGTATTTGTAGAAGCATTGAATTCATTTGACAAATTTCACTGAGTTTATATGGTTTTCAATGTTTATAAACAAGAGGATAAATAAAATTTTTTAAATGAGCTTGAAAATTATTTGAAATAATAAAGAAAAGTGAAATAATAAAAAATGTATAAGTTATGCGAGGATTGGGAAGCCAATATGAGATTAGTTGAGGGTGAGAGTAACTCCCTCAACATTATGTGCATAGAGATAGAGTTTAGATTAAAAAAAATCACAAATCACCTCAATATGGATCTCCGAAAGTAAAATAAAGAATATATTAATGAATCATGGTTGTATTTTTGATCGTGATTCCATAAAGAATATTAAATCTCCTTGTAATCAAATGGATTAATTATTCAATAAGAAGTTATCCAATAACCTAGAAACTAGTTTATTTTAAAATTACGTTTCTAGAGATGGTTTGAGTATTAATTGAAATTTTAGTAAAATTAGGATGGTGAATAATGTTAATAATTACAGAACATAAATGTGGGATGTGAAAGTCATAATGTATAACCTTTCACCAATTATTTTTACAAAGAGTGGTGGTTTTACTCAAAGTAAGCAATGTTTTCCATCTATGAAATCTTAATTGACTACACCATAAAAGAAGAGAAGATGGTTAATATTATTTTTTCGGTGTTTCTTGTATTTTGGGCATGTTTCTTTAAATTGATGAAATAAAATTAAAATTCATGAAAATAATATAAGGCTTTCATTTATTGGGACTAAAGATGAATATAAGAGAAGGCGTTCACTAGAGAATAAAAACTCACTGAAAATTAATCTTTTAATAAAAAATAGTTTTGAATACATTGAATATTTATGTAAGTACTACATTATAAGTAGGAATCTTTACGATTTGTGATTCTATCTTCTTATCATGTATAAATCATCAAATGATTATATGATAAGACCATAAGTTAAGGTAAATAATGTAATAATAGATTGGAAGAAGTCATTATTGGGATGAAAACAAAATAATATTGATATTATATAAATTTATTTCTAGAAGAATACTAAAATATCCTATCTTATATAAAAGGTATAAATAAATATATCAAGAATATCACAACCCCCTATGATAAATAATGTTGACATTGAATATTTCTAGAGGCAAAAACGGTCTAAAAAAATGTATATCATAGTGAAATATCTAAGTTCATATGTTTTTATGGTGTTATGAATTGTATGGTCACAAAGCCTACTCTTTCTGGAATAATATGGAATTCCCTAGAAATAATAATAAATCAAGGGTAAGTCGTAGAGAATGAATGAGATCATTTTCTTGTATAAAAAATGATGTGATTATAAATTCATTGATAATTTCAACACAGAATTGATATAAAATGTGGAAAAAAATTATATGGATAATGTTATTAGAAAGGTCAAAGATATTATAGATACATGAAAAGGATTCTAGTAGATATTTCCAATGCTTAGAATGGAAAAAATATTCAACATAAAAATAATGGAAAGTCATGTGAGAATTTTGTGGTGATAGATACAGTTAATAAGGAATTCATATTTACTTCACCACATAAACTCTAATTGAATATGCCATTAGAGGAACCTAAAAAACATTCCAAATCCAAAGTAAATATTGTAAATAAAAAAATAAAGAGGGAAAAGTCCTTACATAAATTTTTTATCAGAATTTAAAGAATGATGAGAGAAAAGAATGGTTGAGGTTGGGAAGATGTTCTCATCGTTAATGTTACTCTTGATGTACAAAAAGTTCCCCCTTACTCATCATTATTTATATACTATTGTACTAATATATAGATAAAAGAATGATATGGATGAATCCATTGAGGGGGATATTCTATAATCATCTTTACATAAGGAATGTAGAACTACTAAAAATATTTTTAAAATTGAAGATGAGGTATTCCAATCAAACATTCATTCCTAATCATTAATTTTATTAATAATATTAATTAAGTGGGTGTTCTTTTTTGATGAAATGATGAGAAAATATTGGAGTTATTTGTTGCTAACCTGGACATTATAATGTGTTTATATAAGTGTGAGGGTATTTGAATTTCATTAAAAAATCTCATTTATTGAAAATATTTAAATGATAATTGATACATTATAAGAATTATTTAACATGAATTAAAGTTAATAGAAAACATTGATAAAATTGATAAATTCTCTCTTGTTTTCTACACCATGTCATCCTAAGTAGAATTATATATAATTAAAAGATATCTATATTCTAAGAGAGGCATGAGATAACATAACCTTCTCATAAGTGTTTAAGATATAATCTTAAAAAGGATGGTATGATGTGTTTGAAAATAAAAATGATTTGAGAAGACCCCTAATAATCTATTGAATTTGTTTTCCAATAAGGGAGTTAAAATTGGCACCACATATTGACTTATTGTATGATTTTATATTGAAAAAAATACAATTCTGGGATTGTTGATCCATGGTTTTATTTGTGATTATTTTTTGTCAATGGGTCCATATGTGTCTGTGGATTATGTTATGATTCTAGTAGAATTGATATGGATTTAGTTGATGACATTGAATTTCATGCATGGAGAATTCAATATGAGAATTGTGATAATTAATTGACATGATATTCAAAAAAATAAATGAAAACTTTGGAAGAAGGCCATACAAAAAGAGACACTATTTTTCAGATTGATTTGATTGTGGAAGAGTTTAATATATTCATGAAATATGTAAAATATATTACACGATGGTGGGTTGGGAATTTTATTTTGATAATACATTGGAAAAATTATTTATGGTAGTTTTTTCAACAATTTAGGCCAACCACACAAATCCCCATGTGATTGATCTCAACCACACTCAGGGGACATGAGGGTAAACCCATATGTGAGACTATATAATGAGGGGACATGGTGTAAGGGTAGGGTTTCCATGTATGGGACCATCAGTGATTTCCCTATTATAATTCACATGGGTTTTCCAACTGTTCCATGTATAAGGCCTATAGAGAGAACACCCTCAATGAAAATAGGTTGGGTCATAATCCCACTGGGTTTAATATCATGGCGTGTCAATTATATCGAAGATCCATTCTAAGTTATATAGCCTATGATGGTAGTATAAGTGGTTCATTAATAAACTACAAACCAAAAATATAGAGAAAAGGGAGTGGGATGGCCAAATGTTTGATATTGTTCTTATAAAATTAAAATAATGCACATGATAGAGACCGTCTGATATATTGTTTTAGAATTTTATTGAGTCAACGCCATCATCTCCTAACTGAAGTGAGACATGATGGATCTAGTACACCAAAGTTGATATCCAGACCTTTATTGAATGAAGAATAGGCTACCACGATCATTTTGTGGCTGATATTTCTAGGAGATGAGATGAAATAACTCCATTTATTCAATATTCATCTTACTTGCATGTGAACATTCTAATAATGAGCTATAACTAAATAAAAAATTAGTTTCAATTGGTAGTTATTTAATATAACATTGATGGAGGAGTTTGATGATAAAATAAGGAGGATTCATATAAAGAGAAAAATGTAAAATCATGTAAGATGATACTCCATGGAATATAGTGTAATATATATTTAAGACATATGACTACTTTATTGATTCATAAATCATCTTGACATGAAAAATTTATAAGATGATCAATGAGATATCATTATTGGATATGAGGAAGTTTAAATCATCTATAAAAAGACAAGGAGAAAACCTAATAGAATTTTATATGTGATTAAGAAGGATCTAATTTTTATAGACAAAAATGTGCACTTCAAACAACCTTATTTCATGAGGAGGAGTTTAGATGAAGCCTCTACTTTTTAAAAGGACAATATAATCCACATGATTCTTGAAATTATAATCATGCACTCAAGGGATTTGCAAATAATTGTGTTCTATGAAGCCATTTTGGAATGTGTGATAGGATCACACATCTTCCTCCCAAGATTTTGAACACTAAGAACTCATTATCTCATGAATTTCACAAAGAATATTATGACTTGAACCAAGAAGAATGAGAATAATCCATACATAATTTCATGAATAAGAAATTTTTTCATATAATATACTGTAAATGAGGAGTGACCAAAAGTAATAAGTTCACTTACACACCGTTTTCATAAGGGGTTTCAAGATACATGCAAGATACATTAAATATACATGCATGTGATAAGATACATGTGTTCGGTGTTAGTAGGGTGTGTGAAATTTGAAATAATAAGGTGAATGTGGGTGCATTAATGATTCCATGAACTCATGAGTTAGAACTTGAAAATAATATAAAATTATAAAGGAATAAATATTATGTGGAAGTTATTACATAATGAGAAGGGCATGCATTATATCACACATTCATAAGGATTGATAAGTTAAAAATATATTGAATTGATATTTTTAAAGTTCCTTATCACATAAATTAATATTGATGAATTTGTGTGCATTTCTTGTATACATATAACTGAGTTTTTCACTTAAATTGAAGGAATAATAGTCCGAGCATAGTTGTATGGAGGGAATTAAACAATACAGTTGATTAAAATTGTTATAGAAAGGAAAACAAACTACAATGTTACATAAATAGGTACATGGTAATGTTTTATTCAATGGGATCATGGGGAAGATCAATAAATCATCCGAAATTGGATCATCCTTAATGAAAGGTGGAATTATATCACTTGGTTCTGGGAGTAGTTAAAGTCTTCTAGTTGGAGCTGTGATAAGAAGGATAATCTCAATTGGAGTAAGAGATAGAAGCCTCTAAATTTTAGCTTAGATATGGAGACATTTGGGTGTTATAACCATGAGAGGTATAATAAATGGATTACTAGAGGGGGTGGTATAACTAGGATCAACTCGAAGATGATTAATAGTGAGTATAACTAGTTTATTCTTTATCCATTGTAATCATTGAATGAATTTTAGTGGATAATCCTTGTTCAAGGGTCTAATAGACAAGGAAAGGAATATGATAATTATCTGTACCTTAAAAATAATTTTTTTATATTGTTTTTATATTATTACTATACATGTTGTGATGTTGATAGAAATTATTAAGTGGATCAATAACTCTATCATGTTCAATAGGATTAATCCCAAATAAAAAGAATTCATAAAAAGAAACCATTGATTCAGTCCTCCACTGTCAATGGTAAATATTGAATGGGCGCTACATATATTTACTATGTCATGAGAATTATAGAAAGATATTAAGTATACCGAGTAGAACTCCATTGGATATGTTTCAAGACTCTCCTAAAGTATCTAATGCATAATATAGGATATGTTCCATTATTTGGATGGGATGATGCAGTTATCTTTAGGGTATATACAGATGCTAGTTTCCAAATAGATCAGAACCATCTAGAACCATAGTGTGGATATATATCGTACCTTAATGGAGGAGTTTTGATCTGGAAGAGCCCCATGAAGCCAATGTTCCATCAATTTAAAACATATTTCTAGTAAATTACAGCTTCTAATGTAGCTAAAGAATAATTTTTTGACACATAACATCATACAAGAGATTAATATGGTTTTTATAAGAAAATTACCTTTTAAAATTTATTAATAAAACACATTAGTGGTGGCCCAGGACTAGGATCTAAGAGAACATAAGAATATAAATCAAATGTGTCACCTCTTTAGGTATTTTATAAAAAATGGTTAAGGTTTCAGTAAGATGTTTCTCCATGGTGGATAATTTCTAGGAACCATTGGATAATTCATTACCATAGTAAAAGAATGAATATCATTTATGAAAAAGTGGGATCAAAGTCATTAAAAGTTGGATCTAGTGAATGTGGGAGCCTATTAGAGTTGGTTCCCTAAAAAACTACATTAAACATTTGATTAACAATGAATTTAGGTTTATGACTATTATTTTATTTCATTTCACAAGGGGACAGATCCTATATGTGGAATTAATGAGATAATGTATATTGGTTACATATTTAATTGAATTATCATATAATATCTTCATTATTATTAGAAATTTAAAGTGATATGAAATCATTCCTAACCAAATGTTTTAGGGTATGATTAAATGTATCCATAGAGACACATATAATGTTTGTTATTTATTTATAGGGGTTTTATAAAAAATTTGTACTTATTCTCATGAATTCCACACTTGGTAACATCAGATAGTAGATTTTATGAGAAAAAAAATCCAAAAATAGGAATTCATCTGGATTTATGTGTTAGTTGATATTACCATTTGTGAGTATGTTTATTAGTCCTTTGAATTTATGTAATTAATAACTAATATCATGGGGAGAAGTTCAAGGTGATCGATACATTCACATTAGAACATAGATATATTTTTGGAAACACTACAAGGTTTTTAGAGCATATATGGATATCAAAAGTGAGATACATTTTTAGATCTTTTAAACAAAGTGATGGTATAGAAAAAAGGTAAATATGAATCCTCAATAATGAAAAAAATATGAGGTATTATTTATTTAAAAAATAATTATAAATAATATGATAAAATATCCTCCTCTTAATATTTATGGGGTTTCACTTTATCTATTTTTAGGGTTTATTAGATAAAATATATGAAAAGCATTATTTGGCATGGGACCGAACACTTTCATTGTGACCAAGAACCATCAATCTCTTAAACCCTTCCCTGTTTTTGATATAAAACCATATTAGTCTGAGTGAAAAATGGTTTTATGTTAAAAATATCATGTGATAAAATAATGGTAACCAACAAAATCCATTTTATTTATGAAGGCTACACATAAAAAATGTATCAGTGTTGGCCTGATGTCCATGATCAAATAGATTATCATGTATGAGAATTCATAACCACAAAAATACTTGATGTACCACCTATTGAATAACTATATTCATTCATAGAGATACATTGGAATGTAACACTTACTTTATTAATGAATGTTTTAATCCATCCTTGATACATGAATGAAAATTTATAATTGATGTCCAGTTTAATTACACACAACCCTCATGAAGGTGCTCGACCACACTCCCATTTGAGTTTCCCTGACTGGAATAAAATATAAACTATCAATGGGATTTATTAATATTAAAGTCCATTTCTTTAGGGTTATTTTTTTAGATTATATAAAATATTTATTATGTGTATTGGACTTGTTCTATGAGGAATTGATATGGCCGAAGCATGAATCCTACCAGAAATATTGGGAAATTTTTATGAAACCCCATTATAAACCATCAATTATGTTATAGAATACCCAAAATCATGTCTTGATAGGGATATATGAATGATAATATGGAATACTCTATATTTTGTCCCTTATTTCACGTGGTTCTATATTCTCAAGTGATAGGGTCTTCTCTATGTTTTTACATGCATACACAATGAGTAAGAAATTTTTTTACATCATACATAGTATTGGTATCCTTATAAAATAATATATATCCCATAGGTTAATCCCATCCTCATTATGATATGAGTGGAAAGTGATCTTGTTTGGTAAAAACTTGTTCAATAATTGAAAAATGGTTTTTGGGTGGTAGTATCCCAAAACTTATGACATCCATACTCCCTCTAAAATACACAAACAATGCATGAGATCTCCAAACTCCTTATATATATTTTTGACTAGGTACACCCATAAAAAATCACCCATGAATTTAATAATTAGGTACAATTCCCAATCATATGTCTCTCCTTAAAATATTATTACAAAACCTAATGGAACATAATGACATGTAGTTACACCCTAATATTTTATGTTATATTTCTATTTAAATAAATTCAATTTCATCGATAAATAGTCATACATGAAACTTTAACTCAAAATGAACAATAATATAACATAAAAAATTAACAAAACTATTAAATTAGGATATAGAATAGGCATAACCAAATTTTGATAATATATGTTAATATTTTTTATAAATGAAGTATATAAGTACTCAATTTAAAAAAATCCATTTTATGCTTCAAAAATATATTTTTCTTAAAATGCATTTTTTTTGAGAAATTAATATATTTATTTGTTTCATATTTTATAAAATATA
The DNA here is from genome assembly GCA_963277665.1 of Viscum album. Taxonomy (NCBI): domain Eukaryota; kingdom Viridiplantae; phylum Streptophyta; class Magnoliopsida; order Santalales; family Viscaceae; genus Viscum; species Viscum album. The sequence goes on along the minus strand of OY728134.1, from coordinate 1,426,620,894 downwards.
ATCGATAAAATGAAATTTATTTTTAATATTTTCTTTTCATAATTTTCTTAGTGTGCCTTTTTTATAATTTTCTAAAAAGTTGTATTTTTTCGATTAATAATGGAAATTAATGATTTTTATTGAAAATTATGTTTTTTAAAGAATATTAAAAGCTAAATTTTGATATAAATTATTTTTAAAGTATCCTTAGTTAATTTATATTATTAAGTATCTAATTAAGGTCAATTTATTCAATTTTATGTTATAAATTTCTATAAAGTGTCTTTATACATTAGAAAACTTTCTTTTTGGAAAACCATTTCCCTTATTTTCATAGTTTAAATTTCAAATTATGTTCTTCTTCATAAGTGAATTGAATATGAAAAAATGGAATATAATTTTGGTACTAGGAGGGTTAAATTTTATATATTTGGCCTTTTTATTATTTTTTCATTATGAATAGTAACATTGGTAATTATTTGTTACATCAGTAAGGCTAGAACTGGTAGAATAAGGATAAACGACTTGGATAAGGATTTAAATTTTCTATAACAAAATTTTTCATCATACTATTTGAGTATAGATAGGAAACTTAAATCTATTTACCAAATATAGAAAAATTGTTCCATTTATCATTCATTATCACCTTTATATTAATTTATGAAAATAATAAATACAAAATTTCACTCTCTTGAATTTAATACATCAAAATAAAAAACCATAAATTGTTTCTATGTTTAGTTATAAATATTTATAAAAAATATAAATTATTTTTTATAATTTTAATTTATTTTTGATTTTTAGTAATTAAATTAATACATTAAATACTCTTAGTGTACAAAAAATACTTAGTCAATTAGTAGAAAAAGAATATAAATGATTTTAGATATATTAACTGAAATATAATTTGGATAAATTGTTGTTTTCCATGAACTTTATAGAATATTAAAACATATTAGGGATTATTAAAAGGAATAAATTCCAACTTTATTACTATATTTATTTCTTCAATGTCCAAATAAATGAATAGAGTTAAAAATGACATTAATGATATCTTATTAAAGTAATATTTTATTTAATTATCTAAAAATCATAATTTTTTTCTAAGAGGGAATGTTGGATAAAATATAGGAATAAAATTCTTCTTTTGTTCATTTACTAGTAAATTGCTAGACTATTTCTATAATTATATCCCTTTATGATTGAAATAGTTGTTACCATGGTTAATTTTAAAAATTGTTAATGAAAGGGATAATAAAAACATTAATATTTAAAATTACACAAAAACCTATATAAATTGTATTTGTTTATTATAATTCTTATTTATCTGGCCTTTATATCCTTTCATTTCTATTTTGAATCATTATACTTGATAAATATTTTAATAATATTTTAATATTTTTTGAAATTACAAGAGTGCCTTACTATCACTTATAAAACCACACTCCATTCTAGATCAATAAAACCCTTGAAAATTCTCTTCAAAGAATTCCTATAAAAAAGTGGATATTTTCACTTCCTGAAAGATCATTCCATGATACCTTAATAAATGATCTTTAGGTGGTCTCCCAAAGAATAGATAATTATCTTACCTGATCTCTTTAAATTTATTTCTTCATATAGCTCCCCTATATATGTGGTATTAACAATAATTTAATATAATAATTATACTAAATATACTGAAATTTTATTTTTATTATGAAAACCCATTATCAAACAACATTTACATTAAATAAGAAGTGAATGTATAACTTGTGTGTATATGTGGAGTACAACCTCTACGTAGAGGTATAATTCATTTTCTCTCACCACAATTATTAAATTGTTATTATAATTAGTTTAATATTTATTTATTGTGTTTATAATATTATTATGCTTCAAGAATTATAATATCATATCTAACTTCTTACCTTCCCATCTTTAGGAAAATTATAACAACACTTGTGTGTATATGTGGACTACCACTTCCAAAGAGAGATATGGTTCATTTTTTAATATTATTCTAAAAATACATTTAAATAACAATAAATTTATTAAATATATATGTATATATATATATATATCTTATAATGATTCTTGAAAGGGTAATTATTATTTACCTTTCTTCATTTAATATATTGGAAAGTGATAATAGTGTTTAGGCATATTTACATCCTACCATCACCATGAATGGTTTAAGTCATTTTTATATCTCAAATTCTTATGGTTAATTCAAAAGAAGTATATTGTGAATATATGTTGTATTAATATACAATTTAGAATTATAGATATGAAATAATCATTATCAAATTACAAGGACCAGAACCACTAAATAGAAATTCTCATGAAATTTGAAACTTTTAACATCTAGAAACGATGCTTTTAATAAGGAATTATTAATAAATGGTTATTACAAAAATATAAGTGTATCATGTATGATATTATAAATATGAAAAATACTCTATTATATAATAATAAAAAAGTTATATTCATTACATAAAAGTATAGAGATCCTTCGAATAAAGTCAAACATGAGTTAAGGTATTTATATTTCAGTCTCATTTCAAGAGGGATTATTCAAACATGAATTTATATTGAAGAAAATTAAATGATACATTATTGAGAAATCCATTTCATATTATTTTACTAGGGTGATGTTTTGGTAATAAATCTTTTTCCTTTCATTTTTTCTAATTTTACTACTCAAGATCACAAGTGATTATTTTTAAGGAAAAAGTGACGTCATTTTTGTATTTAGTCAAAAATACATTTTCATCAATGGAACTGTTTTCTAGAAAAATTAAATTTTTTTAAATTTATTTTATGATTTTCTCTATTAATTTTCACCTATAATTTGATATTTTAAAAAAATTTAAAAGGATGTTTCTTATCATTTTCTATACAATATACTTTTTACTTTTACTACAAATATGAAATGAATATTTTCTTAAAAATATAAGAAAAAGTCCAAATTTCACTCTTTCATGAGAACTTACTATATTTAATATTCCATTATAAGGTAAAAAGTGTCTTTTTATGGAAACATTTATCCATAATAATTATAAAATTATTATATTTTAATATGTTATTTAAAAATTAAAAGTTTGTTTTGCTTATGAAATATTCTAGTTATCTTATAAAGTAATTTTTAATTTTTTATAACATCCCTTGAGGTTACATCAGATTCCCAGTGGATATGATGTAATTTTACCATCTTTAATATTTCCCTAGATGGTTTAGTATTATGATGAGGAAATATTTATGAAACCCATTTTATTTTCAATGTTTTATGTTATTATAAATGTTTTTATGATATTATGGTAGACATATGAATGGATTTGTGATTATTTGATAGGTTGGATCAGAATTTTATATCCCTCCAATTAATTGGGTAATGATTAATCATTTATCAGCTCAATGGGTACATGAGAGGATACTCCAAGCCCAAAATAAGGTACACTAGATGTCATCCCAAGCCTGAAGTTGGTAGATATGTGATTATCCCAATCATAACATGTTATGAATTTATTTTTTGGAATAATTGATATAATATTTCTATGATCATGATTATTCCTAATCGCTTTGTCGAGCACGTCAAATTAGATGTTTATTTTTAGCTTGAATTTCTATAGTATAGAAGAGAGACTAGGTCTTCTCTTGATGGAGCCTTAGATAATTAATTGAAAAGAAGGTTTTGATTATGAAATTATAAGGGTAATTATATTTAATAAAATTTGGGGTTTTATGATTAACGATTACAATAGAAAAACTAAAGCGATAAAACAAACTAAAAATGAACAGGATTAATTAAATGTGATCAACCCATGGGAGTATCATGATGCTCATCCTTCCTCACTTCAAGGGATAAGGTTATGAACTTTTAAACCTTGGTTTTTAACACATATTACCATAATTTTACTGAGTTTATAATAGGACACCTTCTAGGTTTCGGTTGTAAACACACAATTATTCACCAGACACCACCGATGATTTGGTGATTTGTGTTCGACTTCATAACTGAAACTCACCAAGGAAACACATGAAGAAATCGATGTTCTATATAGGTTTGTATGTTATTTCATTGTGATACCATGACTTAAATGTACATGGAATTGATAGTGCTTATGTGAGTTCAATTGACCAATATGAACCACACCGACACTGCAATTGAATGAGGGAGGAAAAATGGATGAACGTTGTGTGAAACATAACATGAACGGGTACCCCGAAACATGATCATTTGAGTTTGAGAATTACATACCATTATATAACTCAATTAAATAAAAATATAGGATAAATAAAACCAACATAAGACCTGGAATTTAAAATATCATTCAAAATAATACAAGTATGGAGCTCAGTATTATATCACATTCCTCCCAGGGTGATCACAAGGGGTTTAGAAACCCATGGGAGGGGAGTAAGAAGAAGATGTGGAAGTAGCACTTCCCATAGCCTCCATAACTTATAGGAATGATGGGTAGTCACATTTGGTAATCCAAAATGACATCACCTTGACTCCTGGTCGAACTCCAAACTAGGGTTCCCAAGGTGCCAATTTATAGGCAAAGTGGGAAGTGGTTTTGGGAAACCTGATTTGACGAATCTGATTAGTCCATGGTTTTGGCCGGTCACACACTCTTAAATCACTTTGGAAAAAACTAAATAGTTTTTGGATGAAGCCATGATTACCTCCATGTCAGATGTGGTGGCCAAATATAGAATATAATCAGAGATATTTCTAAAATACAGAGGTGGTGTTTTGACCCCGTGCATATCAACTTTATAGGATAGATCTGTTTTTATGATCCTCTTAATAGATTAATTTGGATTTAGTTCCTTCAAATTAAAAAGAGATAATTAAATTTAGGACCATACAAAAAATTTAATGCCCATTATATTGCACGTTTTAGTAGAATAATTCATTTTAGTTCACCAGTGTCCTTGAATCAAGTACAGATTGGCCCATTTTTATTGGACTTCATCACGGGTCCTCGAAATCACATCCACATAAAATATAATTATCAAAAATAGTAACATTTATCTTTTTAATAGTGTTAAACAAAAAATAATTGAATCAAATATGGAGTGAAATTTGTTATTATACTTTTCATTTTCAATACAAAACCATTTCAATACATTGCTATAAGGGTGAAATAAAATAGTGAATCGTGGTACGATCACACCCCCCACCTAAACATTTGCACTCCTGGGAAAATTATAATATCTTAATCATGTCCCACTCCTAAATAAAATGTGTTAAAACATCCAGTATTCTTTTTAAATGAAATTCATCATCTCTCTTTTATTGAATCAATTTTTCTATCATTTTTCTTTTCTCACATTAAATTTTTTTAAACTTCATCTATTCACCTACGAAACATGTCACAACCTACCTCACATAAATTTTTTTCCTATTCACTAAAGTAACATATAAAAGTAGAGTTATGCCCTTTTATTACAGTTCATGAACTATTACAATATGATTTCCATGATTCTATGTTCTCTAATGGTAGAAACTAATGTGCTACACAAGAGGGATTCCAATAGGTTGTTGTGAGGTTCAAGGGTTCGTAGGATTTAAAATTTAAAAATATGAGACTGAAGAGGAGTTATTAGTCTCTTGTGTACAAAACATGTAAAAATTCAGAAAGTGTTAACAATGAATGTACACACCAAACCCCTCACAAAGTGCTTAACCTCCAACTCACTCTCTCCATTGTCCATTTTTGTTAGTCACAACCATGGAGTAAATAATAATGAGTAAACATCCTCTTTTCTCCATTTTTTTCTTTTTTTTATGTTTTTTTTCATTATGAAAAACTATTTTTATTTTTATTTTTTTGGAGATAAAAAGGAATACATGTGTAAAACAATGATGTAATATGGATTTTGAACTCATTTCCCAAGGAAAATGTTGGCACCCTTTATATCAACCCATAATAATGATTCTCCCCCCAGAATTCCCATGGATACACCCTCTCTCCCACACTTTCTGAAGATAAAACAAGAATATACACATGATATGGGTAGGTAAGGATAGATTATCTTGTAATGTGGCTACTTAAGAGGCATTTCATGGTCTCTAAGTATTAATAAGGATAAAATGTAAAGGTGGAAATAATAGAGGATAATTGTACAAAGGGATTTTCAATGGATGATTTCCTCTATCATGAATGTTGAATACATGAATCTTATGGCATTAAATATAATCAAGACAATTTCGAGATTCTCTACTAGACTCGAGACCCTCACGAAAGTGATAAAAAGGATTAATATGAAACAAAGGTCTCATAATGTATCTTGAGTAAGGGATTAAAATATTGGTCAGTGAAAATGAGGCATGGGATTCAAAAATCCATTAAACACATATGAATTATTTAAAAAAATTATAGAAAAAGATTCCATATCAACATTCATTTGGAAAACATTTTACCACAAAAAGTTGAATTTTCCACACAATCGAGTCAAGCATGAAAAATGATTTTGGATATTCTTTTTAAGATCAATTTTTATCTAAAAAGACAAAATAAGGAAAATGAAATCAAAAATGAAAACACATTTTTTTTGTATAATCTTAATTATGACATGTCACCATTCCCCATAGCTAAAAGTTAAATTTTTTCAATGAAATTATTTTAAATAGACAGGTAAATAATGGTACGATGAAGGTACAACCTGCTAAGTGGTGTCATATGTGGCATTTATCAGTTGGATTTCCTCCACGAGATGCTTTGGGAAATCCTCATTGAAGGGTTTGAGCCGCTTTCCATTAAAAATAATCCTATATCCACTCTTCTCATTAAAAAACTTTACGACACCAAAAGTGTAAACATCAGTAATGTTATGAGGACCGAGACATCGGGAACGATGCTTACCTAAGTAGATATTTAGCATAGACTTCTAAATTAGAAACTTCTAACCAATATGAAACTTACCCTGATGAATCATGCCATCATGGATATCCTTTGTTTTCTATTTATAGATCCGAGAGTTCTCATATGTATCACGTCGAATTTCATAAAACTCTTCAATATGTATCTTTCTATGCTCACTTGTATCTAAAAGATTCATATTACATTATTTAACATACCAATATGCATGGTGTTCTATATCCACTAGAAGGTGAAAATACTTTCCCAACAGAATTCTGTATAGTGACATTTTTATTGGGGTTTTAAAAGTGATATGGTATGCCCAAAGTGCATCATCCAAGCGCAAAGTCCAATCTTTCCTATTGGGTAATTCCATTTTTCCAAGATTCATTTAACTTGATTTGAGATTTATGATTTTCTGTTAGTTTGGGGGTGATATGATATATAGACATTATGAATAACCCCATAGTTAAGAAGAAACCTTTTCATGTTGTGATTGAAAAAATGGGAACCCTGATCACTAATGATGAATCTAGGTAATCCAAACCTACTAAAAATTTGGGACATCACAAAATCAACAACCACTTAAGAGTCATCAGTCCTGGTGGCCTTTGCTTCCAGCGATTTAGATACATAGTCAAGAGCTAATATATTTTACAAAATTACAAATGAATTTGCAAAACGCCCCAGGAAGTCAATGTCCCACACATCAAAAATTTCATAGAATAATATCGGTTGTTGGGAATTTCATTCCTCTTGGACATATTCCCTATGAATTGACAATGAATATATGAATTTAAAAATCTATTGTCATCCCTATACAATGGTTTCCAATGAATTCCTTAGTCAAGGACCTATCTACTTGTACATTTAGATCCAATGTGTCCCCCAAAGGCCAATGTGTGGAAGAACGTCAAAACAGAGGTGAACTCGGGGTCAGGGACAGACCGATGAACTACTTGGTCACCAAAACTTCTCCAAAAATATGGGTCATACCAAATGTACCACCAAGATTCATGATTAAGTATATGGGATTGGGATGTTCTAAAATCAATGGGGACCCAAGATGTTGCTAGAAAATTCACAATGTCTGCATAGCAGGGGGTAAGGTCCACAACATCACGAAGGTTCTCATGATGGAAGAATTCTCCAATGGGGAGGGGTGAGTCAACATGATGGTTCCATGGTGGGGAAATCCTACTAATGTGGTCATCTACCACATTTTACACTCCTCTCTTATCACTAATCTCAAGGTAAACCTTTTGGAGGAGGAGCATCCACCGAATAATGTGTGGTTTAGCTTCATGTTTCTTTAGGAGAAAACGAAGGGCATCATGACCATAATAGACAATTATTTTTGACTAGATAAGATATGAATGGAATTTCTCCAAGGAAAAAATAGTACAATGATGTTCTTTTTCAATTTTTGTTTAGTTTCCCTGGCCCGGGTGAAGGGTATGTGAGGCATACACAATGACACGAGGAGCCTTTTCAACCCTTTGTGATAAAACCACCCCAACTGCAAAGTTAGAGGCATCACACATATGCCCAAAGGGGAGATCCCACCTTGGTGGATGAATGAAGGGGGTTTATTTATGACTCATTTTTAGTGAATTTAAATCATCCTCACAATTTTTATCAAACACAAACTCATAACCCTTCTGTAACAACCGGGACAAGGGAAGTGTGATCTTACTGAATCCTTTAATGAATTAGCGGTAAAAACAAGCATGGCCCAAGAACGATCGCACCTCAAAAACACATATTGGATATGTAAGAGTTAAAATTAATTCAATTTGTGATTTATCCACTTTAATTCACTATTTTTAAATAAATGTCGAAGAACTATCTGCCATTAAACCATGAAATGGAATTTATCGTAATTTAATACAAGATCTTTTTCTAAGAAACGATGGAGGATATAACATAGGTGAGCCAAAAAAATCATCAAAGGAAGTTCCATAAAACTTGAAATCATTCATGAAAATATCCATGCAATTCTATATGTACTCTAAAAATATACTCAACATACAACGCTGAAAAGTACCTGGATAATTACAAAGACCAAAAGTCATCCTTCTGTACGAATATGACGAATGGAAAGGTGAATGTTGTATTTTCTTGATCATTAGGAGCTATATGGATTTGAAAAAAACCGAAATTTCCATCAAGGAAACAATAATTAGAATTTAAAGTCTAACAATTTTTCAATGAAAGGTAGAGAAAATTGGTCCTTCTGTGTGGCTTGATTCAGTCGACAGTAGTCAATACAGACTCACTATCTTTTTGCACACATGTTGGAACCAATTCATTCCTTTCATTTGACACAACTATTATTCCTATTTTTTTTAAGGAACAATTTACACTGGGCTAACACATTTACTATTAGATAGAGGATAAATGATCCCAGAAGTAAGTAATTCACTAAATTCCAATTTTACCACATCAAGGAGAGTGAGATTCAAATGGAGTTTAGATTGCCTCAAGGGCTTAGACTCATCATCCAAATGTATATGGTGTATAAACATATATGGTATCATCCTGGAAATATCATCCAATGTCCATCCTATTGTGTTTTTAAACTCTCTAAAAAGGATGAGCAGTTTTGATTCTTGCTTTGGAGAGTGGTTATTGGCCATAATGACGGGAAATTAGTCAATACCATCAAGATATGCATATTTTTAATTATAAGGAAGTTGTTTAAGTTTCAAAAATGGTGGTTTTTGGACTAAGGAAGGGTATTTAGGGGGAGTGAGTTCTATTAAACTATATATATGCTCATATTTATTCAATAAAGAATAATAATCTATCAAAATTAGATTTACAGAATCATCGACGGTCATGGGTACATGAGAATGAACATACTAATTAATTGAAGCATAAAGTTTACACATTTTATAACCCAAAAAACACTCAAAACATGACACACAACTCAAATCATCCAAGGGAGATGAAGAGAAATATGATTCAAAGTATAGGTTGAGGAGAGAATTGTCTATGTGTGTGTATCATTTGAGAGAACTTCTATCTAATAGGAATGATGAGTGGAGTGATATTCAACGGGGTGTTTCATATCCTTAAGGATATAAAAAATTACCTTTTCTCCACTGAACACCATGGAAAATGTACCATTGTGAACTTTGATGATCTTTTTTTATATTTTGAAGAATGGCCTCCCAAGTATGAGAGGGGCATGTCCTTGTGTTTGGGTATATTCCATCTCAATAATGTAGAAATTAGTGGGTAAGATGATATTCATAACTCTGACAAAGGACATCTTCAATCACTCTTGTTGGATGTGTTGTACACCGGCAGGCATGTTGCACGATAATTATTATTGGTTGAAGCTCTCCAACCTGCATAAAAGTATACACGGAGTGAGGCATTACATTAATGGAAGCACCTAAATCTAGCATAGCATCCAAAATTAATGCCTCCCCTATGGTACACTGTATCATGAATGTTCCTAGATCCTTGAATTTGATTGTTATTGCTGGCTGAATCAACGCCAAGACATTACTACCCATGTTGAATATCTCATTCCCCTTCATCCTTCGTCTTTGGGTGAAAATTTTGTTACAAAATTTGGCATAAAGGGGAATTTTCTTGACTGCATCCAATAAAGAAATATTAACTTGAACCTTTTCAAATGTATCCATTACTTCATTATCAATCTCAATATTAGAATTTTTCTTGGATTTATAGATTCATTGGGGGAAAGGAAGAGGAATGGTTTTTTCATTTGAATCATCAATGATAATTTGATTTCCCTTTTTTTATTTTTCATTAGATGATTTTTTTAGGGTTGGGAAAGAGTCTTTTCAAGAGGGGGACATAACAGTTTCGTAGAATCAGTAGAAGGGGAAAATTATTTACCACTATAAAGGGTAATTTCACATACATTACCATTATCATTCAGATTGGAAATGGGTTGGGATGGTAGTTTTCTATAACCTTGAATCTTAAGGTCATTGATGGTATTATCCCATTGTCCCACTTTAGTTTGTAGGTCTTGAATTGCCGATTTTGTGGTTTGTTTGAATTGTAGGTTCTACGTTTCCAATTTTTTTCACCATATCCTCTAGGTTTCATTCAGATTTGCGAGGAGGAGGATTATTGTTTTGAGAAGTTAAAGGATAAGAGTGGTTCATACCTTGGCCTTGTTGATACCAATTCTATTTGGGGTAGTTGAGTTTCCTCCTTGTTGGTAATGGGGTTGCGCTTGCCCCTCAGGGTTTGGATTTGGACTGAATGGTTATTTCATGAGTGGAGGTGCTTGATGGAATGGATTCCCATGGAACACGGCTGCACAGGACTCATGTTAATCTTGATGTTGTGGGCATTGGTCAGAAGAATGAGTATTGTCAGATCAAATACCGTAATGTAATGGATCTGAATAAAAGTGCGAGTTATCGTATGTTTGAGATAATTAACTTAGAAGGGTATGAATCTCATCATGTTTATTATATACCTTTTTTCTAGGGATTAATGACCTACCTCATGCACTACTCGATTGGTGTAATTGCATGTGTACCAAATTGTTGAGCATTTTGAGCCATATTGGCCGTTAAGTCTTGAGTGGTGGAATGAGTTTTATCAAATAGGGCACCACCAACTAAAACATTCATCATTCCAAGATACATGAGGATAAGTCACTCAATAGAATTATTATATTAATAGTTGTTCACTAATCTATTGGTGGGGGCAGCATGAGAAAAGTCTTTTGAATCTCACCTAAAATTCATGAAGGGTCTCTCCTTGTGATTGCATAATTCCATAGATTTCTTTCATAATTGATGTAGTTAAGGAGGGAGGGATGAACTTCTATAAAAAGAGTCTTTTAAGGTCATTCCAGCCCCCAATTCTGGTAGGAAAATAGTATATCCAATCTTTTTCGACGCCATTAAGGGATAAAGGGAATGCCTTAAACACAATTATGTCCTCAGACACATTTTGGGGTTTCATGGTGGAGAACACTACGTGAAACACCTTAAGGTGTTTATGAGGGTCATATCCAGGAAGACCATGGAATTTAGGAAGTTTGTGGATGAGGCCTGATCTTAGCTAAAAGTTGTCTGCTTCCTTGGGATATTGGATGCACACATGTTTTTACTCCACATTAGGTGTGGCAAGTTCTTTTAAGGTTCAATTATTTTCACCATGTTTTCTTGGATTTTACTGGGTTGAATTTTTGATTGATTTACGACCAATTTAGGTTCCACATAGTGTTCCTTAGTGTTACTTTATTGACCTTCTCTAGATTCCTTCATTTTTTGAGTGAATTGTCTTTTTAATTTTAGGGTCAAATTCAAGCAGTTTTTCTTTTTACAGATCAGGTCATGAAAATGAGTTGTTTTTTATAATTGAATATGACTAACATAACTTAATAATGGTGAAAATATAATATAATGTTATACTAAATGATTATAGAGAGAGATATGGAGAAAAAGAAGAGAGAGAGAAAGAGAGATAGAGAGAGAAAGAAGACACACAAAAACAAAGAAAAATAGAATAAACACCAAAACAAAAACAATCAAATGGGGGGGGGGGGTGATATTGAAATGAGTTCTAATTAACAAGTAAAAATAAATAAATAAAAAAAATAAAATATAAAAATTGATCTTGTCACCCCGGTAATGGAACCAAAATTTTATCGCGTTGTCGAGCGCTTCAAATTTGATGTTTATTTTTAACTAGAATTTCTGCAGTATAGAAGCAACCCTAGGTTGTCTCTCAAAAAAAGACACAGATAATTAATTGAAAATGCATGTGTTTATTATGAAAATATAAGGTTAATGGTATTTAATAAAACTTGGGGTTTTATTATTAAAGATTATAATATAAAAACTAAAGCGATAAAACAAAATAGAAATGAACAATAAAAACTAAACATGATCAACCCAAGGGAGTATCATGATGCTCATCCTTCATCACTTCAAGATATAGGGTTTTGATATTTTAATCCGTAGTTTTTAACACCTATTACCATAAATTTACTAAGTTTATACTAGGATACCTCCTATGGTTCAGTCAAAAACATCAAATGATTCACCGGACACCGCTATTGATTGGGTGACTTGTGTTCGGCTTCATAACTGAAACTCACCAACGCAATACACAAATAACATGATCTACTGTCTAGGTTTGTATTTTATTTCTTTGTGAGACAATGAAATATATATACATGGATTTTATAGTGATTATGTGACTTCAATTGACCAATATGAACCACACCAACACCGTAATTGAATGAGGGAGTAAAAATGGATGAATGGTGTGTGAAACATCACATGAAAGGGTACCCCCAAACATGATCATTTGAGTTCGAGTATAACAAACCAGTATATAATTCAATTAAATAAAAATATATTATTTATAAAAAAACATACAACCTAGAATTAAAAATATCATTCAAAATAATACAAGTATGAAGATCGAGATTACATCACGTTCCTCCCCAGGTGATCATAAGGGGGTTAGAAACCCATAGTAGGGGAGGAAGAAGAAGATAAAGAAGTAGATATTTCCATAGACTCTAGAACATCTATGAATTATGGGGATACACCTTTGGGACTCCTAAATGGAAGCACCTTTCCTCTTTGTCGAACTCCAAAATAGGGTTCCCAAGGTGCCAATTTATATGCAAAGTGGGAAGTGGTTTTGGGCACCCTGATTACACCAATCCTCTTTGTCCATAGTTTTTGATGGTCAGAAAGTATTAAATCACGTTCAACCAAAATAAATAGTTGTTTCAAGACAACATTTCACCCTCCATGTTAAATTTAGTGCCCATATATGGAATATAATAATTTTATTTCTAAAATACAGATGCAATGTTTTGACCCCATACTGATCACCTTTATTGGAAAAATCAGTTTGTATGGGCCTCTTAATTGAATAATTGGGATTTTTTTCCTTCATATTATATTGATATCATAAAATTTAGGACCTTACAACAAATTTTCAGACCATTGTAATGCACATTTTAGTATAAGCATGTGTTTTAGTTCATTGGTGTGCTTGGATCATGTGCAGATTGGCCCATTTTTCTTGGATTTCATCATGGGTCCTCCAAATCACCTCCACCTACAATATAATTATAAAACAAGTAACATTTATATTTTTAATAGTTTTAAAAACAAAATAATTGAATAAAAAATGGAGTGAATTTGTTATTATACATGTAATTTTCAATACAAAACCATTTTTATATATTGGTATGAGGGTGAAATAAAACAGTGAATCGTGGTAAGATCAATCCCACACTTATTCCACTCTTTTATAAAATGATATTATTCCAATTTTATGTTATCATGACTCATTTTATTTGATACCTTTAGGATTCACGTATTATTAACTTTCAATATTTACTCCATGACGCAGGATTATAATCTGAGAATTGATGGGTATGAATTTGAAAGGATAAGATCATCTTCTCATACCCATTGTGCTCATATTATGTCTAAATAATAATTTATATTTCTCTTTATTACCCTAACTATTTATATAAGTTATACCTTTATTACATTTTATTTACCCCAAGATATGATGAATAATTTTAATAATGATGTATCAAAGAAAGGTTCTATTTTGTGATAAACTAATTGGGAGTTGAATCATTTATGAAAAAGATGTTTAGTTATCCAAGTTTCCAAATACACTAAAACATTATAGTCCTAAGGTATGTATTTTTAAAACATAATGAATAATCTTATATTATTATTTGGTATCAAAGTACATGTTTAATCAATATTTGTACATTATGGTGAGAAAATATTATTCACAACCCTAGGGATATGTCTAGATATAAAATAACATTCTAATATTCTGATAAGGAATATATTATGATTTTTTACTTGAAATACATATGTATTTCAATACTAACAATGGATGAGGTTTTAATACTTATGAATATATGCGTAATTACCCTAAAAAGAGTTGGTGGAGTATATTTCTACCGTTATTCTATTACATGGTTAGTTTTCACTTACCACATACATTTATTTACACTCTTAGTGGATATTCTTGGGTTAATTAACATTAATTTTTAAGACATTATGAATAATTTCAATGGAAAATTTCCATGTTTAACCGATTTTAAATCTAAGGATTCATATATTGAAAACAAGTTGTCATTATTTAGATATTGTAGGAATGATTTTTCATTATTTATCAGTATGATCAGAGATTGATAATGTTCATGTTAACCAATTTACTTTTACTAAAGTATTAAATATATAATGATAATATTGAGGTAGTTACATGTATGCTAAAATATTTATATACCCTAATTTATCATAGTTATAATAATTATTTTTTATTTTGAAAAGTATCATGGAATGTCAATTCATAACCCCAATTATTATATATTGAGTTTGCAGTGAAAACACATAATGGAATGATAAACACCTATAAACTCAGTAATTCTTCTTAGATTTATGTTTTTTGGAATGTGCTTCCTAAAAATATTTTTATTCTCCCTCCAGTTGAGCTTGATGTTATTTTAAAAATGGATTGGATTTCATTTAATATGTCCCATATCAATTTCCAATGTAGGGAAATAATGTTTATAATGTAAAACTATCCTATAATTGTCTATAAGTGTGACAATAAATATGAATATATGATGAAAATTGAATCCATTTTATGGGTCTTTATTACTATCCAAAAATGACTCTTTATCTCATATAGGGTGGGAGAAACTAAACATCAAGGATATGTCTATTGTGTTGGTTTTTGTTGAAATATTTACATGATAATTTCTTATTCTTCCTCAAAATCATGAAGTTTTGTTTTCAAAAATACTCACATCTAATTGTACAATAATTTTTATGTATCCATAGAATAAGCACCTGATTGAGTTTTAGGAATTATAAAAGAAACTCTAGGGGAATCTTGATAAAGGATTCATTAGGCCAAGTGTGTCACCTTTAGGTGTACCTTTTCTTTTTGTTAAGAGGAAAGAATAATCAATCTGATATTGTATTGAGTATCGTCAAATAAAAAGGTTCATAATAAATAATAAGCATCCTCATGTCCATTTTGATTATTTTTTTGATCAATTATAAAATGGTTAATATTTTTTATCTTTGATCTTCGATATGGATGATGTCAATTGTTGGTCAAAAGTAAAGACATACACAACAAAAGCTTCTTTATGAGGTACAGAACTATAAATTTATAGTGCTTCCATTTGGTATTATTATATACTAATTATCTTTTTGTATTTAATTAACAGAGTCAATATGTATTACCTTAATCAGTTTATGGTAGTCTTTATATATATTCCATTCTTATATATTCAAATGGAAAGGAATATCATGAATATCATTTGATAATTCTGTTGATGAATTTGAATAAGGAGATGTTTTATGAATAATTTCCCATGTTTGAATTTATTATTCATAAAATTTAATTTTAGGTTCATACAATTTCTTATTAGAGTATATCGATGGATCCTTCATGGATGGAAGTTACTGATCATTGGTCAAGACCAACCACTATGAATAATATAAATAATTTTATTTATTGGGGTCGATATTATAAATTATTTGTGGATAAATATTCATATTTGTCTAATCCACTCACCAGGTTAGCTCAGAATGTATTAATGTAATTCTATAATCATTAAATAATGGAATGTTTCAAGTAATGAAATATAAGTTTATTCGTCAAATGGATGCTTACACTAAAATACATTAGAAATTTTCTCATTATATATACTGATTCATTGAAAAAGGGGATGGGATGCATCCTCCTAAATAATGATATAGTGTTATCTTATTCTTCCTTCCAATTTCAGTTTATGGGAAAAATTACCAATATAATTATTTTGAGTTAGATATACTAGTTTTGGAATTAAAAATATAATGTAATTCTCTTTATAAAGGAAATAATGATAAATATACCGATAAAAAAATTTTAAATAATATATTCACTCAAAAAGGGATGAATATGTTACCAAGAATACGTTGGGATATTCTTCATCATTATGATATCTCAATACATTACCACATAGTGAACATTAACAAGGTGGAATATTATATAATTCAAAAGGATCATTGAATAATATCTATGAGGATGATAAAAAAGATTAAATATTTATGGATTTGAAAATATTGGATTTGGAAATCTTTAAAGAATGAGAGAAATCCTATCTTTTTCAAATGGGTGATGAACCATATATCTATTTAAATATCATAGATATTTAAAATAAATATTTATATCTATAGAACAAGGGAACCAATGTTCTTATATTCACCCTTAATTATGAAAATTTTGTAAGTTCATATATGTTTTATTTCCATACGAGATTTGATGGAGCTACTGGATGAAGATCATAATACATAATTTTATATTTATACCAAAATTATAATGATTTATATATATTATAATGTTTATTTCTTGTAGGAAAACATAAATAGATATATTTTAGATTATGTACCTCAGGAATTTTCATGTGACTAGGATAGATCTAGGTGACAGAATTATAAGAGGATGTTACATCATTACCCAAGCCATAATGGAAATAGGAAAAGATCACCATTTATTTTCTCATCAGACTTAACAAAAGTTCTGAATGACACAATACTATTAGTGTAACACACTGACCCCAATTACCATGATTTGGTGCATTATTACGTATCATTGGCATGATCACAAATTATCAAGTCTCAAAAGTCTGATTAGTTTAGTAGCCTTGAAAAAACTAGATACATTGATAAGTTTTACATTACATCAAAAAATATAAACAACAACAACATATTATCTCCATATACCACACTCATATCCCCTCATACTATTCATGCAGGTTAGTCATAAAATACTTCTTCACATCCTGGGAAAAACAAAACATAGAAAGGGGTGAGCTCAGATGCTCAGTAAGGAGAAAAATTTAGTGGAAACTATCATAAATAAGCATAAACATTTAAGGAAATGTATAACTAAAACAAAATCCCTTTAAACCTAAACTTCAACAATATGTAAGATATAAATCAAAATACTTCCATTTACATACTCACATGGATATTCTACTAGTCGAATAATCACATGCATAACAAAACAACTACTTTCATAATAATAGAATGCATAATTCAAGACTATCATGACCACATAGTAAAGGCCTTGTGCGAAGACACTAGTTTGTCTCATGAGATCTACCAATGCATATAGGATCTAAAGTAGGCTCCACCCGTCACTTACTAAGTCCAATGCATTCCCCATACAAAAAGTATTAAACATAACATAAACATTCGTATTAAAACTAGCATATGAAATTTCAAAACCTTATCCATAAACCATTAATGGTATAAAAATAACACATCCATGGTCAAACATATCATGAAACATTCAATAAAATATGGATGTTTTTTATCATAATAAATCAACTTCAAATAAGATTAAAATCCATCAAAGGATGTTGACATAAATGAAATCAAAACCTTTTTTAGAGAAATATCTCTTTCTATTTTGAAATCATTTAAAAGTATTGTAATTATAATAGAAACCCTTTGTTTTGAAAATATTCCTATAATATTGTAAGGTAAGATTCAATGATGTTATAACGGCAGAATATAGTCGCTCCCTCCATATAAGTTAAAAAAACATTCTTTCCTTAATTTTGTCGAAAATGTCGTAAAGTACCTTGTTTGGAAAATGACGGACAAATTCATTTAAAAAATGTATAAGGTCAAATAAGGGTATAAATGAATTTAACCCATAGTATATTATTTAGTAAAAATGTTTTTAAATATATTTTTATGAAAACATGGATGTGAAAGATAAAGAGGTCCCAGTAGATAATTACATATAAACAACCTTGATTAATAAAGAGGTTGTAGAATTAACCCTTACCTTGTAATTTTCCTTGGTTGAGGGTAGGTTAAAATTCTGTATAATAGTTAAATCATTGTTATTAAATTATAAAAGAATCATATACCTCAATATTATATCATATTTGATCTTCTAATATTGCTTTGTTAATAAAATCTCAGTATTATCGTCGTTTTGGGTGTTAACGGATTCATTTTCCTTTATATTCTTTGGTATGTGAGTCATATTTGTTATTGATGGGATGCATCTTTTTCATTTAAATAATTATATTAAGTCCATAAACATTATTTCTAATCATCAAATGAAAATTTGTCGTGAATGGATACGATGGGGAATGAATCTCATCGCGTTCGTGGAGACAGTAGTCCGTACGTACGCACGAGCAGCAACATAATTATTTTGATATTAAAATTGTATATAATTGGATGGTATATCCTATATACAGAATCATTATAATGTTACATTTGTCATTTATACTCACTATTATACCCATCCAATTGATGAAATTCTTGAATAACAAACTACACCATGACGTGGAGACGATAAGTCGTACGTACACACGTGTGGTGACTTTTTCAATCATAGGATGGATAAAATGACTAATACGGTTGTACCATTTTTATAATAACATCATAGTATATAGATGATACTGTATTTATTATTTTAGAATTGAAACAACAAAGAAATAGGATGTTGAAGAAGAAAAGAACTTGATATAGGTGGTAAGATATTTACCTCTTCTTCGGGTTCTTCCTTTTGATTTGATCAAAAGGGCTCTTTAGGATGGCTTTCAGTTTAAAGGAATGCCTCTAGGATGAAAGGAGGAATTTTTAGATGATATTTTGGCATAGTTTGGCTGAGCCAAATGGCTTTTAAGGTATTAATTAGAGAGAAGGGGGGTTCCCTTTTATAAGAGGGGTGAGGGTCACTTTATGAAAATCTAGAAATATTATTTTATAATAAATTCATATTAGGTTTCTAATGGTTCCAAAATATATTATTTAAAGTCTAAGGTGGGAATGGGTCTAAATTCCTCCAATAAATAGGTTTTAAATAGGTTTGGGTTGCTATATTAACTTTATCTTTTTGATTTAACTCTTAGTTAAATAGTTTGACATTTACCATGTCTCTTTGTATTTTTATTTTATATGGTTAATAAACATACTATACACGTCCATGAAAACCCCAAGTAGTTCATTAATAATACAATTTCATTATATAAGTCTTTTTTCCGAATCTCAGATTTTTTAGGAATAGAATATAAATTAATAATATAATATTAGTTTTGAAAACTCATTTATGAGAATTTTGACACTATTTGGTATTTTATTTTTTCTAAATTCATAACATTTGTATTACTTCGAAAAAAATTCATATAACCAACCTTTAAATGCTATATTAAAATATAAAGGTAGTTTAATACATAAAAAGCCTCAAATTACATTTATTTGGATATTTATAATATCAATTATTTTAGTATTTCATTATTTAGGTAATTACTGCATCATCATTATGTCATAAATAAATTTAAATATTTAATTTCTAAAAAATATAAATAAAATACCATTATGTTGGAACTATTTTTAGATTTCTAATTAATATTTATAGTCGAATTTATCTTATGTATAACCCTATATAAAAAATGTTTTAGTTATTAAACTTCGATTTTAACTCTTTTAACTCTTCTTTGAATTAAATAATAATAAATATCCTAATCTAATTCAAGTGGACATAAAGGTCATATTTTATTCCTAAGGTTGTTTTTTGTCGAATTAAACTTATCCAATAGAACTATGACATGTTTTAGGGTAATAATAATATCATTTTTACCCTTAACTACCCTATTTACTTTTAACCGTGGTAAATAAAATTTAAAAGTTACTATTCACAAAATATTATTTTTATCTTATTGAACCACATTTTACTTAATGATATCAATTGTGTCTCTCAAATTTTGGAAATTCCTCTCATAGAAGCGGTAAAATTATGTTTTATGAAAATTTGCAAATTCGACTAGGAGGTGGGTAATAGACGGTGAAAAGTTCAATAAAATTTTTATATATATAAAATTATTACAAATTGAAACCAACTAATTAAATTGAAAGTATATAGGAAATCTGTATCTATTTTTACCTAAATTAATTTTAAATAAAAGAAAAAATTATTTAAATGAAAATTCAGTTTTAAACTATAACTCAGTGTTTTTCACTATTCATCAAAAATTGAATGTTTTCAGAAAAATACCAAAACTTTACCCTAAGCTAATTTCGATATTCCGAATCCAAAACTGAAGTCCATTTTGAAAAATAAAATTTATAAAATTTTAAAAAGTGGGTATTACTATTCATAATGGCTAGTTTTATTGGTTATGGTGTGTTAGAACTTGAAGTTGCGTACAACACACGCTACTGTATTGTTGAAAGAGAAGCGTACCGTGGAAGCATGGAGTGTTACATTATCCCTTCATTCAAATAATTTCATCCTCAAAATTTCTAGAATATTAGTTCATAAAAAGACTCAGTTGATTCTTCATCATAAGTTCCTCGGGTTCCCACGTTGCCTCTTCCATCATATGGTTTCTCCATTGAACTTTTCCTAGATGATTCGTCCGGTTCCTCAAAACATGTTCACATGTATCCAGAATCCTGACAGGCACTTCATAATAAGATAGATCAGGTTCTAGTTCAATTTCCCCATAGGTGAGTACATGTGTTGGGTCAGGTATGTATTATCTCAATAATGATTCGTGGAACACATCGTGTACTTTGGAGAGACTGGGAGGTATTTCCAAATGGTAAGCTACAACCCTAATTTGTTCTATAATTTCGAATGTTATGATGTACATGGGACTTAATTTTCCCTTCTTACTGAATCAGATAACACCCTTCCATGGAGATACCTTAAAAAAACATGATCTCTTACCTAAAATTCCAAATCCTTAATTTGGTTATCAGCATAGCTCTTCTGCCTACTTTGAGCTGCTTTGATGTGGTTTTGGATTACCTTCACCTTTTCCATAATTTCCTCTACATGTTCTGGGCCTACGAGTTTTATTTCACCAATATCATCCCAACAGGTTGGTGTGCGACATCTCTTTCCATATAATTCATCACATGGTGCCATCTGAATACTTCAATGGAAGCTATTGTTATAGTAAAATTCTACCAGAGGTAAATATTGATCCCACATACCTTGAATGTGAAGTTAGAATGATCTCAACATGTCTTCTAAGGTTTGAATTGTCCGTTCTGATTGTACATCAGTTTGAGGGTGGTAAGCAGTGCTCAAACAATGTTCAGTATCCAGGGATTTCTGAATAGTTTTCCAGAATCTTGATGTAAAACATGGATCACGATCCGAAACAGTCGACAGTGGTACTCCATGAAGTCTTACAACTTCATTAATATATAGTCTTTCTAGACGTTCAAGTGGTAAATCCTCTCTTATAGCATGAAAATGCACTGACTTGGTAAGACGATCAATAATGACCGATATTGCATCGTTCCTTCTAGGATTCTTAGTTTGTACCATGAAAAATTCTGTCATAATATTATCCCATTTCCATTCAGGTATGTGAAGAGGTTGCATGAATCCTCCAGGTTGTTGCCTTCCAGTTTTCACTTGTTGAAAAACCATACATCTTGACACAAAATCAAAAATCTCCCTCTTCTTGTTGTCCCACCAAAAATGATCCTTCAAATATTTATACATCTTAGTGATACCAGGGTGTATAGAGAAATTGGAACTATGAAGATCATCCAAAAATTCCCTTTTTAGATCAGGTATTTCGGGAACACAAAGTCTCTTCCCAAATTTCAAAATTCTATCTTCATACACAATGTCACACAATTTCCCATCATTCAGAGCTTTAATCTTCTTTTGAAACTCTTCATCACCAGTCTGAGAACTCTTTGTCCTTTCTAGTGAATATGGTTTTGAAACCATCTAAAAATGTATTGATGTTTCACCATAAATGGTGATTCTAATATCAATCAATA
Source organism: Viscum album (assembly GCA_963277665.1). Taxonomy (NCBI): domain Eukaryota; kingdom Viridiplantae; phylum Streptophyta; class Magnoliopsida; order Santalales; family Viscaceae; genus Viscum; species Viscum album. Next base: position 1,426,598,231 of record OY728134.1, on the reverse strand, counting down.
CTAGATCCAGGTATATAGGATCCTTTTTAGCTCTCATCTTCCTGAAAACTCCATGATCCTTTCTACTCAAAGCATCTACCACCTTATTTTCCTTCCTCGGGTGGTAGTGTATAGTGAAATCATAATCCTTGAGTAGTTCAAGCCATCTCCTCTGCCTCATGTTGAGTTCTTTCTGTGAGAAAATATACTTCAATCTCTTATGATCGGTATATATCTCACATTTTTCACCATAGAGATAGTGTCTCTAAATATTCAATGCATTGATTATAGCTGCTAAATAAAGATCATGAGTAGGATAGTTTTTCTCATTAATTTTTAGTTGTCGTGGTGCATAGTGAATAACCATATCATTATACATAAGGACACAACCAAATCATTTCTTGGATGAATCACTATAAATAAAAAACCCACCATTCCTTGATAGTAGAGTCAAGATAGAAGAATTGACTAATATTCTCTTCAATTCTTCAAAACAAACTTCATACTCTTTTTTCCAAACAAATTTGACCCCTTTATGTCTGATCTTTGTTAATGGGTTAGCCAATAGGGAATAATTCTAGACAAAACGTCGATAATAACCAACTAAACCAATAAAACAACGTAGCTATGTTATACTTGTTGGTGCTGGCCATTCAAGGATTTATCTTTTCATAGAAGCATCAAAAAAGACTACATCATTTGAGACAATATGTCCAATAAAAGAAATATCCTGAAGCCAGAATTCACACTTGCTAATATTCCCATATAATTCATGTCTTCTAAGAGTCTTCAGGGTAATACACAAGTGATTTTCATGATCTTCATATCTTTTGGAGTATACCATGATATCATCAATACATTACAGTAAACATTCATTAATATATTACTCAAAAACTCTATTAATTAGATCCATGAAGATGGAGGGTGCATTAGTCAACCCAAAAGGCATTATTGTAAACTTGTAATGCATGTACCTGGTTCGAAATGTAGTTTTCGGAATGTCTTATTTCTTCACACAAAACTAATGATATCCAGATCAAAGGTCTATCTCTGAAAAGTATTGATCTCTATGAAGTTGGTTGAATAAATCATTAATTCAAAGTTGGGGATACTTTTTTTATATTGTTATATCATTGATTTCCCTATAGTCAATGCACAACCTCATAGATCTATCTTTCATATTAACAAAAAAAAATAGGGGCTCCCCTTAGAGAAACACTAGGGAGAATAAATCCCTTATTACTCAATTAATCTAGTTGTTTATTTAGTTCCACTAAATCCATAGTGTCCATTGATATGGGCCTCGATCCTGGAATTAAATCAATGGAAAACTCAATTTCTCGTTATGGAGGATGTCCAGGTAAATATTTTCAAAACACATCAATGTAATCTTTCACAACAAGTACATCCTATATTTGAACATTTCATTCCTCACAAAAAATTATTTCATTCACTTCCTCCCCAATAATTGAATTTAGTTGAGCTACTAGGGGTGGATCTAGATAAGAATTATGTGGTGACGATTCAGCTCTAAAGATAAGGTGTTCTTTATCATCGCCATTAATAATAGCAACCTCCTTCTTCTTATAATAATTTTTTGCATCATGGTCCGATAGCTAATCCATACCAAGGATTATATCAAATTCAATCATGGGTATGATGACGAGATCAGCAGATAAAGAACATCTATATTCCATAATTGTAACTTATTGACAAAACATTGTAGCAATGATACTTCTTGTAGGAGTTTTTACTCACAACTCCCTTATTAAATCAAATTGGAAAAATATAATTTTCATAGAAAACTAGGAAGATATTAAACAATGTAAAGATACAGAATAAAATAAAGCATTAGCTAAATATGTGGAAACCATTAAATTACCTGCCACTACGTCTTTCAGAGCTTCAACCTTAGCAGTAGTGATAACATAAGCTTGGCCTTGATCCCTTGGCCTCTTCTGAGGTAAGTTCCCCTGACACTTAAGAAATTAATTTGAATAATTCCCCCTTTCTCTACAATTGTAGCATTCAACATCAAAAACCTCTTTCTTCCCTTTTCAATCACAAGCTTCATTTCCTTTTTCACCACACTTGTCACAGAATCACATTCACTTCAGACAAGTACCTGAGTGTTTCTTCCCACATTTACTACAAGAAGGATATTCAAATTTTCCCTTCTTCCCCTTGTTTTCATTTCCAGAGTATTCAGAAGATCTCTTCTTCTCTTTCTTTTCTTTAAAGTAATAATACATAGAGAATTGTTTTTCTGTCTTGATAGCACATGAGGCAATCTCTTCATATGATGAGAAAGATTATGAGACTAAAGCTCAATGGAGAAATGGTTTTAACCCATCAATGAAACAGTCAATATTACTTATTGCGTTACTTATATAATCTACTGCATGCCTCACTAACCTTGTAAAGTTATCTTCATACTTTGCAGAATTCTCATCTTCCTTTTGTCTCAGACTTAGAAATTTCCTTTCCATATCTGCTTGATGGTCATGAGGAACATATTTTTTAATGAATAGTTCTTTAAACTCTCTTAATTCTATATTTGATACTTATTCATCTTCCTTTGTGTTTTGAATTAGTGACCACCATTGACCGGCATCTCCAGTGAGGCGGTAAACTGCCATGGCAACTTTCTCCCTTTCGCTACACCCCAAGGCATGTAATATTTTCTCTAAGGATTTTATCCATTTCTAAACTACTAATTTATTTGTACCCCCATTGAATGTTGGTGGTTGTTGTCTCATGAAGCGATCTAACATTGATCCTCGACGCTACGTATCAGTGTTCTCCATACGTATAAGGTTATTATTCATAACCTGAGTGAGTTGTCCTAGTATAGTGATAAGATGATCAGCACCAGTTGTATCATGATCTTCACTATAATTTTCTTGAGTAAGAGGGAAATCCCTACATGGAGTGCGTGCATTGTTGTAGTTTACATTCCTTCAACTAGGCACCATTTCTAAACAATGTAATACACTAGATTAGTTTATGAATCACAATACATAATTTCAAACTTATAACAAACTTAACATAAATTGAACAGTTTTATGGATATAATCCATAATAATTAAAGAAGGTTTTTTGAGGAGGTATATACTCATAAATCCTTCATAATGGTTTGTAAAGAAATCTTGAATTATCCTAAGAATATCCCACAGGAGTGTCGTAACCAAGACTGCAGTAAGGCCCATTGCCGTGTACTAGGATACCCCGTGTGAAGCCCGAAACTCCTTGTTAGAGTATTCACTCCTAGGTAAATCTATTCTAGAGCCGCCTCTACCAGATCGTATCCAGAAAGGGATGTATTTCTTGTAAAATACACGAAATCTATACTTTACCAAAATTCTAGTGTTTTCTTCTATACTAATCCTCAATGACTATCTTTGGGCTATGTGCTCTAATCCGAGTTTATCTAAATCTACCCTCCAAGGTTAGTAATAATATTTCTCCGATAGCAACTATAACGCCCTGACCCCAGTTACCCAGAGTTGGTTCATTATTATGTATCATTTTCATGATCACAAATGATCATGTCTCGAAAGACCGATTAGTTTAGTAGCCTTGGAAACACTTGATAAATTAATAAGGTTTACATTACATCAAAAAATAAAGACAATAATAACATCTTGTCTCCATAGACCACACTCATATCCCCTGAGACTATTCCTACAGGCCAGTTATAAAATACTTCTGGACATCTTGGAAAAAATAAAACATAGAAAGGGTTGAGGTCAGATGCTCAGTAAGGATAACAATGTAGCGGAAACATTCATAAAAAAGCATAAAAATTTAAGGCAATGTTTAACTAAAAAATGCCTTTTTAACCTGAACATCAGCAATATGGAAAATATAAATCAAAAAAAATTCCATTTACATACTCACATGGATATTCTACTAGTCGAATAATCACATGAAAAATCAATAACCACTTTCATAATAATGGAATGCATAATGACAGACTATCATAACCACATAGTCAAGGCCTTGTGCCAAGACTACAAATAAGATTTTATCAAGGCCTTGTGACAAGACACTATTTTGTCTCATGAGACCTACTGATGCATCAATGAGCTATAGCGGGCTCTACCCACCACTTACTAAGTCCAATACATTCCTCATACAAAACAGTTTAAACATAACATAAATATTCGTATTAAAACTAGCATTCGGAATTTCAATACCTTATCCATAAACCATGAATGGTATGAAAATAACACATCCAGAATCAAACATATCACTAAACATTCAATACAATATGGACGTTTTGTATCATAATAAATTAACTTCAAATAAGCTTAAAATCCATCAAAGGATACTGTCATAGATGAAATAAAAACCTTTTTAGTGAAATATCTCTTTCTATTTTGAAATCATTTAAAAGTAATGTAATTATAATAGAAATACTTTATTTTAAAAATATTCCTATAAGCTTTTATGGGAATCTTCGACGATGTTATAATGGTGGAATATAGCCGCACCCTCCTTATAAGTTAAAAAACATTCTTTCCTTAATTTTGTCGAAAAGGTCGTAATGTACCTTGTTTGAAAAACGACAGAAAGATTCCTTTTAGAAAGGTATAATGTCAAATAAGGGTATAAATGACTTTAAGCCATAGTCTAGTAAATAGTAAAAATGTGCTGAAATACATTTTTAGGAAAACACAGATGTGGATGATAAAGAGGTCCCGGTAGATAATTACATATAAACAACCTTGAATAATGAAGAGGTTGTAGAATTAAACATTACATTGTAATTTTACTTGGTTGAGGGTAGGTTAACCTCTTTTATAATAGTTTAATAATTTTTATTAAATTATAAATGAATCATATACATTAATATGATATCATATATGATCTTTTAATAATGCTTTGTTAATAATATCTCAGTATTATCGTCATTTCAGGTGTTAAAAGATACGTTTTCCTTTATATTATTTATTATGTGAGTCATATTTGTTATGTATGGGATGTATTTTATTCATATCCATAATTATATTAAGTCTTTAAAAATTATTTTTAATCATAAAATGAAAATTTGTCTTGAATGGATAAGATGGGGAATGAATCTCATCACGTTGGCAGAGATGGAAGTCCGTACGTATGAATGAGCGACAATATCACTGTTTTGAAATTAAAATAATATATAGTTGGATGGTATATAATAAATACAGAATAATTACAATGTTATATTTATCATTTATACTCATTATTATACCCATCCAAATAATGAAATGTTTGAATAACAAACTACACCACAACGTGGAGACGGTAAGGCGTAAGTACGCACATGTGGTGACTTTTTCATTCATACGATGGATAAAATAACTAATATGGTTGTGCCATTTTTATAATAACATCGCAGTATATAGAATATACTATATTTATTATTTTATAATGGAAACAACAAAGAAAGAGGAAGTGGAAGATGAAAAGAACTTGAAATAGGTGGTGAGATATTTACCTCTTCTTCAGGTTCTTCCTTTTGATTTGATCAAAATGGCTCTGTAGGTTGACTTTATGACTAAAGGAAGTCCTCTAGGATGAATAGAGGAAAGTTGAGAGGATATTTTGGAAGAGTTTGGACAAGCCAAATGGTTTTGAATGTGTGAATTAGAGAGAAGGGGGAGTGCCCTTTTATAAGAGGGGTGAGGGTCACTTTAGCAAAAGCTAGAAATATTATTTTATAATAAATTCATATTCGGTTTATAATGGTTCACAAATGGATAATTTAACGGAAAAGGTGGAAATGGGTCGCAATACACTCAAAAAATAGGTTTTATATAGGTTTGGGTCACTATATTAACATTATAATTTAGACTTAACTCTTAGTTAAATAGTTGGACAATTACTATGTCTCTTTGTATTTTTATATTATATGATTAATAAACATACTATACACATCCAAGTGAACCCCAAGTGGTTAATTAATGATAAAACTATAATTATATAAGTTGTTTTTCCGAAACATAGAATTTTATGAATATAATATCAATTAATAATATAATATTTGTTTTAGAAACTCTTTTATGTCAACTTTCACACTATTTTGTATTTTGACTTTTCTAAATTCATAACAGCATTATTACTTGAAAATAAATTCATATAACCAAACCTAATATGTTATATTAACCTAGAAAATTAGTGGAATTCATAAAAAGTCTCAAATTACATTTATTTGGATTTTTATAATATCAATTATTTTATTATTTCATTAATTAGGTATTTATTGCATCATCATTGTGTCATAAATAAATTAAAATATTTAATATCTAAAAAATATAAATAAAATACCATTATATAGGAAATATTTTTATATTTCTAATTAATATTTATAGACGAATTTATCTTATGTATTACACTATATTAAAAATGTTTTAGTTATTAAACTTTTATTTTAACTCTTTTAACTCTTCTTTGAATTAAATAATAATAAATGTCCTAATCTAATCCAAGTGGACCTAAAGGGTCATATTTTATTTCCTATAGTTGTTTTGGATCGAATTACACATATCCAATATAATCAGAACATGTGTTAGGGTAATAATAATATCATTTTTAACCTTAACTACCCTATTTACTTTTAACCGTGGCAAATAAAAGTAAAACGTTACTATTCAAAAAAAATTATTTTTATCTTATTGAACCACATTTTACTTCCTCATATCAACCGTGTCTCTTTTATTTGTGAAATTCCACTCACAGAAGAGGTAAATTTATGTTTTAGGTAAAATTGCAAATTCTCCAAGGAGGGGAGTAAAAGATGGTGAAAAGTTCAATAATTTTTTTATATCTTAAATTATTATAAAATGAATCCAATTAATAACATTGAACTATATCGGTATTATGTATCTATTTCAGAAAAATACCGAAAATTCACCGTAAGCTAATTTAAATATTCCAAATGCAAAAATGAAGTCCATTTTGAAAAATAAAATTTATAAAATTTCAAAAAGTGGGTATTACTATTTATAATGGCTAGTTTTATTGGTTATGGTGTGATAGAACTCGACGTTGCGTACAACACAGACTATTATATTATTGAAAGAGAAGTGTACCGTGGAAGCTTGGGGTGTTACAATTAGGTTTATAGTAAAAATCCTCACAATTTCCACAAAACACATTTCTATAAGATAATCATTCTTTCTTTATCATCTTACCATGATATACATTAAATATATGGGATTATTTCATAGGGTACCACATTTTATTGTATGTTATTCGGATTTGAGGTATAACTCAATGTTATAGAATTTTTTTTAGGAATATATGGATTTTTTGTTGTGTTTAATTAGAGGTTATAATACATAAGAAAATGGTTGATTTGATAGAACCATTTAAAACATGGAAGATATATTGAGGTCTTAGTCTATGGAATTTAAATGGGGATGAAATCCACAACTTCCCATTATAAAATTATATAATAATAATAGATTTCAATTTATAATTAAGTTTACTCAAAATGAAATCCTATCAGAAAATAAGTTTAGAACTCCAACGTATTGGGATGATGCTGGAGAATGAAATCATTTAGAACCTGAGCTAACTAAGGAAATGATATAGAATGTTAGATAAATTTAGTAGTACATCAAGGGATCTCAGATCCGAAAAAGGAACAGTAATAATCATTAGTGAAATCTAGAATAGAATGTCTATGAGATGGTATTACTTTTAATTTATTCATAAGATAGTATTATTAGTTTTAGAAATAAGGGTAAGATGATCCCAAGGTATATTGGCCACTTTAATATTCTTGATCAAGTAGGGATGAAAAATTTTCTCTGGGTTCTTCCAATAAGACCCTCTTATTTTACCAATGTGTTCCATGTATCAATGCTAAGAATGTATATATCTAATCCATCACGTATACTAAACAAATAGTTTTTACTTCTAGATCATAATATTTCTTATGAGAAAACCTCATGAAATTATAGACCATAAATATAATGTGTTGTGGAACAAGACAACTAAACTAGTAAATGTTATCTAGAGGAATGATAAATTAAAAGAAGATACTTGGGATTTCATGGATGGGATCAAACATATATATATATATATACATATATGGTTAAATAATTTTAATGTAATTTCATGGGAAAACACAATTTTGGTGGGGTGTATTATAATAAAACACCCAGAAATTTTATGATATATTTATCTTTAAATAAATTTATTATCATTATTAGATTACTATAAACAAATCCCAAAATATAAATGAAATTATATATTATAATATTACAACGTCTTTGTGAATTTTTCTAAGTGGATAAGATAACTATATTTTAATACTTTTTATGATGTTTTTAGATAAATAAAATATATATGTACTCATTTTTTAGAAAATTCATTATAAGCATCAAAAATAAATTTTTCTCAAAATGGAATTTATTTCATCATATGAGAAAATAATATAATTAATTTCTGAAACTTATAAAAAATCTATTTGAAATATTATATTTTTTTTAAATTATCATGTAATAAATATCCTAGAGTTAGTTTTTATAATTTTTTGATAAGATTGATTTTCTCATTGAAAAATGAAAAATGCTGATTTTTATTTAAAATTTTCTTTTCATATATGGAATATAAAAATTTAAATTTTGTTTTAAATTTATTAAATGTAAACATATCAAATTTAAAATATTAAAAATCATATTAAGTTCATTGGAATTAATTTTATGTTTTTATTTTGGTATAAAATATTTTTATACTCCAGGAAACATTTTTTCTAGAAAAATTCATTTTGATGGTTTTTTCAGGACAAAAATTAATTTAAATTCCTCCACATTATTTAATTGAATCATAAAAACTGGATTTCATAATTGTAATTACAAGAGAAATATTTGGTAAATAGGTCCATTTTATGTTTTAATCATGAATAAAACCTTGGTAAATATTTTTCACCTTAGTAAAGGTATAAATGGTAAAATATGGTACATATTTTGGATAAGGCTTTAAAATATCACTAACCTTGATTTTATCCCATTGATGAGTGGTGTTAAATAATTTACATACATATCTATAATATATGGACACTTTTTGAAAATTTCCCTTGATGATGAACTTTATATTAATTTATAAAAGAATAAATAAAAAATGATAATCTCTTGACTCTAATATCTATAAAATATTTATGTATAAATAAAAAGTGGGTATGTACAATTGAAAATAATTATATTAAAATTTAATTAATTTTTATTCATAGTAATTAATTTTTTATTTTGAGTTTTTTAATTATTTCCATAAATACCTAAAAAATGCTAATATTTTGTAAATTCAATTAAATTAAATATAGAATAAATAATTTAAAACATATTAAATGCAAAAAAATTTGGATGAATTATTTTATTCTATTAATTTTATGCATGAATATATAATATAAAATATTTATTAAATTTTTAGATTCAAATTATAACAATATGTTAATTTATTTAAAGTCCAATTAAAAGAATACGATCAAAAAAGTCATTAATGATATTTTTTGAAATTTATATTTTATTAATCTAATTAAAAATAAAAAAACATGTAATAAAATGTGGTAAAAAATTTCATCACCTAGAAATTTATGTTTGAATTTTTATATTATATATAACATTATAACCCTTCAATAATGAAATATTTTTTACCTTGGTTATGTTTAAAAATGGTTAATGATGGTGTAAAAAATATAATGTGTTTTAAATTTAAACAAAACCAGTTAAAATGTCATTGGATGATAAAATTTTGACTGTAGATATTATTTCATAATATTCATGTATATTTTCAATCTTTTTAAATGATAAATACTTTAGTTATATTTAAATATTTTAAGAAATTCCTTGAGATCCATTCCCCTCACTTATAAAAGGACACCCCTTTTATAATATCTTGAATGAGGAGCCACTAAAATGGTTCCCCATTCCAGTCTATATGAGTGCGTCATTTATGCCTCTCATATTACTGAGGATGATGTTTAAAAGTGAGTGTATAAATGTGTTACATTTTGGATACTATACCCTCTAGACTAGTAATAAATATTGAGTATGAATAAATAATGAATGGAAATAATCAATAATATTAATCTATTGATCTCAGTAATTCCAAGAAAACATGTAGGCATGAACATGATATGAAATAAATATAGACAATCAACACATTAGGAATACATACATAGTACAGGTCCAAAATGAAAAATTAAATAAATAAATAAATAAACATATAAACAACTTCGTGGGGAGGTTTCATGAGTACATGCTCACACACTACTCTAATTCTCACATGTACAATCCCAGTCCATAAATTAAAACCACTCAAAGGCATAATCCAGATACCTAACATTAAATAATGTTTCATGTTTGAGTACCAAGAGGTGGGATGAATATGATGAGAGATACACTCAATAGGGAACCATTAAGTACGTCTAATGAAATTCATTCCGGGAGTATAAAATAATGAAATGTTTAGGTAAACCAAAAGTAAGCAGTTCATCAAAAATATAAATGTAAAAATGTCGGGACCAGGTTTGTCAAGGAAACCAAGATGACCATACCTTATCAACCTAACATGGAATGTATTTGAACAAGTTCTATCATTTATAAATTTTCATATATATAACCAGATTTATATTCATAGATATAAATGTTCTAGAGAGGACCAATGGCTTAGTGCCTAGATGTCTATATAAAAATATCATACAAGTTGCATATTTTAAATAAGGGATTCCATTCCCAATTATCTCAATGAATAATAAAGGTTTTTAGGCCAATTATTATATTGTGAATATTAAAATAATAATGGCCCCCAACATTAATAAGGGGCCAAAGGCCAGGAGTGTTAAACTATGGAGATGAGTTCTCATGTCCGACAATCCCAAATAATAATGTAGGGGTGATCCCAATATCCTAATCATGGGGGAACATATCATTTTTATAATAACCCAAGTGTTGTGAAAATTCATTCATAACAACCTCGACAAATAATGTGTGAAGAGTCATATCCCAAAACCCTATCCAAAGTCCTTTAGTAAAAATCAGGTATAAGGTAATCCCACACACCATATGAGACCTTAATAAAGGCATTACTTAAAGAGGAACCTAGTATAACTCAAGGAATAGTGTACTATAATTTTTATGATACATTTAATATTTTAGTATAGGAGATTATTTTATCTATTCGATAATTTAAGTCAATTATTAGGTGTGCAATCCTTTCCATTATAATCTTGGACTATGAAATTTAACCAATTTCATTTATAAACACACATGAAGACCATGAGAATCACCCATGGAATAATATAATCCATCCTAACACATTTCATTAATCATATTATATTTTTATTCATATAATAAAATTGAAATATTTATTTATTTCAAAAATAAATAGGTGTTTAATGACCAAGAGGTATATCCAAACCATTTTAATTTTTAAGGAATTTTAAAATTTTATCTGGTATTTAATTTTCAAAATTTTACTCTTTAAGAGCAACATATAAGAATTTTCGCATGCGGAACAATGGAAATATTATATATATGATGAAACTTTAATGAAATGTAATATTAACCACCTAAATTGTTCTTATGATACTTCAATAATCTTTTATCAGGATTTTATTCGAGTTAGAATGAGATAATTCCATGAAATGGAAAATAACCTAATAACATGTAATATTAGCTCAGAGAAGATGATTCTAAGTCTAAATGAAGAATAATGCTCAAAGTCCCTATTAAAGGGAGAGTATGAATCCAACAAAGGGGGATTTGATTATATATGAGTTAGGCAAGTTAAACGGTTAAGGAATCCTTAAAAGTGGAAGGAAAAAAATTTGAATGTTCCAATAGAGTGGTGCCACTGTCAACAAAAAACACTTCCTCCCATGGGTTAAGTGCTTTGTTTGACTAACCAAGCATATCCCATGTGTGACATACTGTATCCCACTATGGGGGATCATAATGGTTCCCCTATATTGTTTCATGATCTTTATAAAATGTGGGACCTGAAATGCTTCTCTAGAAATAGTGTTTTCATATCCTATCACACCGAAAACACATCTACACACCTTAGACACCCTCCAAGACATAAACCTCATCCAAAACGTAAGATCTCAGGAATCAGGTGGAGAGAACTATAAAATTATATTCTACGAAAATATTAAACACATGATTCACATAAAATATCAAACACTTGACTACCAAGATAAATATTAAATTATAAGAATGAAAATTTTTTAAGGTGGGGATAATGTAACACACTATGAATTTAAATAAGAATATTATATTTGACAGCGTACAGGGCACACGACACAAAGAATAGAACAACATATAAAACCTATATAAGTTAAGATATATTTATTTCTAAATAAATTCAATTTTTTCAATAGTTTTCATTACACACATCGATGAGCTTATCTTTCATTACATGGAACAACGAGTTTAGATTGCATTACATGCAACATAGAGTTTAAATGAAATCTGAAATATTATTAAAAATTATTATTTCATATATTAGTTATAAAAAAGTCTTTAAATTGGTCGGTATGAATATTAATAACTTAATTTTTAAAAATATTGATATCTATTGATTATTTATAAAATAAGTATTATTTAAAATAAAAAGAAATATTTATCAAAAAACTATATTTTTTTAAAAAGACAATTTAGTCTTGCTTTGCACCCATAATTTAAAATTAATTTTTAACAATTTTATAATTTTATAATGAAAAAATGATCTTCATTTTTTAAATAGAAATACCAAAATTATCATATGGTTATTTTCTTGGTATTTTTCTTTGATGATTAATTTTTTTAAGAATAGTGAAAAATACTGAATTTTAAATGAAAACTACCTTTCCATTCAGAAAACGGAAAATTTTTAATTAAATTTTAATTGGTTAAAAAAATTTGATCAATATTATATTAAATAATAAAATTTAGTCAATTGGAATAATATTCCGATTGATTTTAGGTATAAAAAATTTGTAAATGTTTAAACATTTTATCATTAAAAACCTGCTTTCTCATCGAATCCAAGAGAATAATTTTAAATTAAATTTGTCCTCTTCTATGAGTTGAATTTTGAAAAATGGAATACATATTTGAAATAAGAATAACATATATTATCTTATAATTTCATCTAAATTTTTTACCATATGGATTAGTGAAAACAATTTAAATTAATTTATGTAAATAAGGTTAAAACATGGTTTTTCACATTACATGCATTTGTGTTAAAATTTATTTTAGAGACACATTGGATTTTAATTTAAAAAAATGGATTTAATATTTAGAAATAGTATTTATAAATTATTTAATGAAACACATATTAATTACAGTTTTAAATGTTAAATTACCTTGATTAATAAAAAGATACAAGTTACCATGATAAATAAACATGTTAACATCATGTTTATTATAGAATACAATAAACATGGTGTACACTGGTCAAGTTACCATTATAAAAAAACATGATGATATCATATTAAACGTCATATCACTCCTCTCATTCATGTTACTTCACTAGTTATGCCTTTATTTTTTCTATTATATTATATAAATTAAAAATATTAGAAATGAAAATTAAAATAAAAATGATATAATTTTGAAATGAAAAAAATTAGAATTTATTTGGTTTTGGAAATTTTTTATCCCTTTCATTTTCTTAAAAAATTATCAAAAATATGTTATTTTATTAATTTCATTACATTTTCATAACAAACAAAATGAAAAAAGTATCATTTTTTAAAAGCAACATCAACCATTAAATTTAGTTTTTTAATGTTAAATTATTTATATCAATATAATAACATTTGAAATTTCTAATTTAGATGATAAAAATCAGAGATTATATATTTTCTAGTTTTTAAGTTACATAATAACATTTTATTTCCATATTTTTTTTAGTTTTTGGTGTTAAATATTTTGATTGATTTATAATTATTTATTTATTTTGATTAGTGAAATTTTCACAACAAAAAATTAGTGGAAATTTGGGGTTTTTTATTTTAGAAAAAAACTACATTATTTAAATATGTTTAAATTATATAACAATTATTATTTTTACAATATTTCAGAAATAATATTAATCATGGGCTCATTGGTACATTTCCATCCAATTTATAATTCATCAACAGGTAATTAATAACATATTTTTATTTCATTTTTTTATAATTAACTAATTTATGGATAATATTGATTATATTATTAATTATTTTTTCATATAATAAACTTTTATTTACATTTTTGGAATATTGTAATTTTTTATTATTAATTTATGAGTTTTGTTATAATATTATCTAAAAATTTAATATTAGTAGATAAAACTCTAAATTTATATTTCTCCACTATAACATGTTAAATGTTTTGGTTGATTTATAATTATTCCTTTTTGTTCTTTTATAATTTTTTACTATAATATTTGATAATCAAATAGAAAAATAACAATTATTTGGAATTCCTTATTTTTATTTTTGAAAGATGATCTATTACTTTAAATATGATATAATTTTTAATGAATTGTATTTATTTGAATATTGTTTATAACTTTTTAGGTGTTGTAATTAAGATAATTTAAATTTATGGATCTTGAAATATAAAAATCAACTGGAGGATGAATGAAATTGAAAACTCAATGGTGAGGTTAATTTATAGGCTGTTTACAAGAAAGTGAAAAAGTGTATTTATTGAGCCAATTTAATGAGTAAACTATGTATGAAAATATTTTTTAAGGTAATGAATAATATATTGGTAATGTAATGATTAAAAATAATTATTTGATAAATAAAGGATTAGGTGAGGAGCATGAAAATGGAATAACAAATGAAAATTTGAATGATAATAATAGGAATAATATTTATTTGAATCATGATCTTGGATATGAAGATATGCATGGATTTTAAAATGATCTGAATGTGAATCATGATCATAGATTGTGAGGAAGTATTAATGCTGTTAATATGATTTTTTGTTTCAACATATCCTGATTCAGATATAAAAAGAAAATGATTCCTTTCAAAAGTTAATCATGAGATACACTTTACTTCTAATCATTATTTTGTCTCACCTTCCCATTGGTGAGAAGCATGAAAGGAAGTGACTTGTTCTTTATAATGAGTTGGACATGATATTTTGTTTTTGTTTTAATTCATTTAAGACAAAACCTATGAAACTTTCAGTGAATGAATCAGTAAGTAATGGTTGTCCTAACATACTAACAAATCATAGAGATAATGAAATAAATTTTGAACAAGGTGATAATACTGTTAGATGAGATGAACTACAAAATGGGATCGACAAAATGAAAATGAGTTAACCTTAAAAATGGGATTGATAAAAAGAAAAAAAATAATAGATGCATCAGATTTTTAATTTTGAAATAATTATTTCATTGGAAGATGTTTCTTAATAGAATCATAGAGTTTTGAAGATGTAAAAAATAACCAACCATTTAGGGTAATAAAATAGAATATTTATGAAATGGATAATGATTATTTTGTAAAACTGTTGAATTTGATACTAAATTATATAATGTAATGAAGGACAATATTCACCATGTGGTTGATAAATAACTTCATAATCAGTTTCTTATAAAAAAATTTGAATTAGTAGATAATTTTGATGCATAAAGTGATTAAAGAAAAATTATTGAAGAACATCATGAGGAAAAACTATTTTTCAATTATTCTTGACTTCACTCTAGATCAGTGTCATAAAGAACATATTCCAGTTATCATAAGATGTTTGAATGTTGGGGATGTAATTAATTTCAATAAGAAATGTTTTTCTTTGAACCAGATTTTTCTAATTAGTGTGCATGTATGTTTTAAATTATATCCTTATGATATATCCCAGATACCCTAAGTAGGACCGATCTACTGGAATTTTAAGTCTCGTTTTTGGAAGCCTCCTTCAGGACTACCACCTTATCCTGATCAACCAATATCACTCTATATCCTTTCATGAAAGGAGGAAGCTGACCCCATTCGTGAATGTGGATTTAGTGTAGATTTTCTCTCACTGGACTCTAGAGGGTATATCCTATAGAACTTCGATAGATTTCCCATCCTTCTGTAGTATCGGTACATGAATAGTTTTTTTATCACACTATCTCCTCAAGTATTACTTTCTCCCATACTAATGATAAAATAACAAACTACCAATACTGATGATCTAACTAGAATTCCCCTTACTAAATTCCTCAAAATGTCACTTCCTACCAACTAACACTATTCCACTAGGTCAAGAATATGATCTTCCCTTCCATGTTCCCCTAGTTTCCCATAGGTTATGTTTTGTAATTAACACCTCATTTACTATTCCAGATATGTTAGGATGTCAGATGAAATTGACAATAAATTGTATTTCATGCCCAAGACCATCCTCAAATCGCATAGACATGGATAAATCATCACCTAAAAAAAGGTGTAATATTATGGTGCTCTATGAAATTATTATAATATTCCATGACTAATAAGGCACCCTTATCAAATTT
Source organism: Viscum album (assembly GCA_963277665.1). Lineage (NCBI taxonomy): Eukaryota > Viridiplantae > Streptophyta > Magnoliopsida > Santalales > Viscaceae > Viscum > Viscum album. The sequence continues at coordinate 1,426,581,776 of OY728134.1, read as the reverse complement.
TATAAACTCTTTGGTACTATCGGTCCTCAACATTTTCGGAAAGAATAATCATAGAAGGAAAATTAGACATCCCTCTAATCCATATCATGATGATGATCCACAAAAGTAATAACATTACAACATCTCATGTAATAATCCAATGACATATGCATAACGATATTCACAGACCTCTCATGAGATGTCTCTATAAGATCTAAGATAGTTATCATGGCCTCTATCCATGACTCTATAGACAATGGTCCATTATCCCTAAAAACATGGGCTAATGCTGTTGTTGAAACACAAGTGTTAACTCTTCCATTTTTGAGTAAGGTCAAGGGGCATGCAATACAGTATATATAATGCAAAATAAATCCTATTTAATTGAGGATTTATAACTGGTAGTTCCACATGTGGATATACTAGATATTTTATTTTTCGTCCAAGGACCATCACCTCTAGAGCAAGTTTGTTTCTAACCTCCCCACACACTACTGGAGGAAATTCGGGCATAATGCCTCAAAAATATCCAAAACATCCCCTATAAATTATTTGGTAGAAACAAGATCATATATATAAGAACAAGGCATGTTCAAGTATTCTTGTATATGAGTCACACCCATATTATTTCTCCAAAATCTTTCCCTGAGTGACATACATATCAAAGGAAAACAAAAATACACAACCTAATTCCCACTACTAAGGTCGATTCAGGTTAAAGTTATCTCCCATTAACCAGAGGTTTTGATATATAGTGTTTGAATTATATGTTATTGGGGGGAATATCCATTAAGTTTCAATTGGAACCTCCATTTAATAAAATCTTTTTCATTTAAAATTTTATGTAATTTAAATTCATGTTTATTCATTTTAGAAATATTATTAAATGGTTGAATGATGCTGTATACCATTTATAATATATAAAGGCCCACACACTTTAAAATTTATACTAGTGAATCTAATTTATCCCAAGCATGAACATGTTTCATCCCATGAAATTGATGGTTCATGACACAACGTTCCATAGTTGACTGCATGAGAAGACTGCCTCAATCAATGTAGGAAAACAATGTTAGGCTGATGCATTAACATTATGTAACCAATTATGTTTCCCAATTTCCAATAAAAACATTCATCGAGTAACAATTATCATCTAAGGTACATATAATAAATGTCATGTAGTCATGAAATGCATTATATATGAGATGGAATATTCACGGCTTGTGAATTTCTAATGTGCCTAGGATGATGCATGATCAATGAACCCATTATTTATCAGGGGTAAGGATAAAATTCAATCCACAATCATAATTACTATAGCATCACATATCATGTGGATCACCCAAAAGTGATATCAATTCAACTATAAAAACAATAATCCAAATCCAGCAAATCCTATCCATTATAATATGAAATTTCCATATATGTGGGTTAGGTACACTAAAGAACCTCACATTTCCAAATAAAAAAACATTCCTAATTTCATTTATTCCAATAAAAAAATTACAAGACAAAAATAAAAATAAAACTACTCTAATAGAATTTTGTAACATCCCTACCTGAAATCCACTGAACAATATCCCAAGCAAGAAGCTGACATGGCATCAAGTGCACCATTGCATATTCAATAGGCTTTTAAATAGAAGTTAGAGTTTATTATGGTATAGTGGTGAGCCTATACCATCATGATCATATTAACACAATGTAGTTATAAATATATAATGGTATAATCATAATATCAACCAGAAATAGAAGATACATCATCCATAAAACAATAATAACAATCAAATCCAAGGAAGCATCATATAAAAAATGATGTAAATTTCCTTCAGCTATAAAAAAGATAATAAATTCGTGGAAACAATAATCTATTATAATACATGTATAAAAAGTACAAAAAGACAAAAATAAACTATCCATAGTCTGCAACACAAGTTGTAGCCTGGTCTTCTGCTCCCTGCTCCCCTGAAACAATTAATCAATCATCACCAAGAAGACACTTTCCCTATTCCCTACCAGCATCCATGATATCTATCTAGGTGCCAAATGGTGAACTGGATAGGGTGTGAGATAACACTTAGTAGGCCACCAAAAATGGTTTCTAAAACAAGTATATTCTATGCATATAAGCTAAATCATTGTGTATATATAGTAGGATCACAAGTAATAAAAGTAGAAGTGAAGTTGTCTAGTATACCATGGATAAATGTGATAAGGAAACAATAATATAAGAGAAAACAATAAATATTGTCAATAATAATCAACAAACTACACCATGTAATCATGTTTTAGAACTACTTGGTCCAGCATACATGGAGTATAAATTTCCATGGAATCCCTGTGAGGAAATTAAAACAGATCTAAGGAGAATAAATTTTAAAAAAAATCATGTAAGCTAAGTAAACAAGATATAGGGATTTAAAATTTCCATCCCATCCCAATAATTCATGTAAATAAGATCTATGGAGTAGAAATGTTGAAGGAATACACTAAATCTAGGTAAATTTGATAAAAGGAGTATAAATGTTCAAGGAATCCATGTAAGATAAGTGAATAGAATCCAAGGAGTAAAAATATCGAATACATCATCGTGGGTTTGATAAAAGGAGTAGAAATGTCCAAGTAATCCTAATAGGTCATCAGTTTCATACCCAAAAATCTACAATATCATCATAACCCATTCAATCAGCATTTCAAAAACCATTTTAAATAATCATTTCATTAATCCATTTCTAATTATATAGATGATAATAGATTATCCATTTTATTCCATTTATTTATAAATGATAAGGTTCTTTAAGGTACTTACAACCTTTAAAAATCACATTATTTCTATATTTAATTCCTAATAATATAAAGCAAGATTAACAAACCCCATGAAAGGTATAATTATGGACAAAAGAAAGACACACCCCATGGGTGGTTTAGGTTGTGTTAAACAACTTCTATACATATATATTAGTTTAAAAACATTCCAAAAACATGAATTTAACATTTTACATAAAATATTATTTATCTAGGAAGCGTGTAAAGACCCGGAAATCCCGTGGAAATATTTTTAATACATGAAATTTTTACGAGTCCACGAAAATTTACGGCGCTTGATTTTGAGGGCTGCTGTGCCCGGAATCAACTTATGATGTTTTGTTCAGGTACGTTCAGTAATCATACGAGTGGGATTTTATAACTTTTGAACCAGTGCTGAGAATTGAAGTCTGAGGGAACTGTTGAACTTGAAGTGCCTGTATTCACTTAGTAAGACTTTCACCACAATGACAGATGGTCAAGAATAAAACTTAGTTTTTGGATTTTTATAAAAAAATAAAAAATTAAAGTGCAAAACACTTTATTTTATTTTAAATTTCCATGTGTGTGACTGTTGGTTAAAACCTCCAAGAAGAGGTTGGAGGTGGTGGACACCACACCTTAACCTCTCATGAGAGGATATGGTGGTGCGACCCACCAGAGCTCAACCACCCATGGGAGGATAAATCTGGTGGGGACCACCCAGGCTTATAACCCCTTGGAACTCCCCAATTAAGGGGGATAAACTCTCCACCTTATATTGTCTGTGGGGAGCCTCTTCAACTCCCAAACACTTAAAGATTCCACTATCTTCCACATTAACTTCGTGCCAACTCTTTAATTAAATTAATTGGAGCCAAATTAATTTAATTCTCTTTTTTGAATTTTAAACCCAACATTCAAAAATAGTAGACAATATACTATTTTTGTTGGAAATTTCACTTTTGGCTTGGCATAATTCATTTTGGTGGAAGGAAGGGAGAAGATAACTAGGGAGAAAAGCTCCCAACGAAGAACTAAGAACTCTCCAATGAAGAACGCTTCATCCACCAATGATAGACACCTTATTCCTTCTTCAACTGGAACAAAGGAGGGAGCATCGTTCTTGAAGAACGCCGATGATTCCATCATATACATCTTCTTTCCCGACAACATCGAAACAACATTCTCTTTCCACGACTTTTTCAACGGTCATCGATATGAGGTACAGGGTTTATTACTTGTTGAAGTTGTAACTTTTTCTTACCTTCTTCAAAGGATGATAAGGTATTGATGCGGACCTATTTTTGATCATCTTCTTCTCATGGTGAGCCAAATGATATCTCCCTAAACATGAAGGGTGTGGGACAACCTAACATGGCCCAACATCCTCTATCATTTTATCTTTCCTTGTGGTGTTCTATGGCCTGGAGATGAGGCGATGATGACGAAGGTGGCAACGACAAAGGCCGCACGACGCACGGCCTCCGCAAATAGCACCGCCCCCGCGGCGCACCGAAGCTCGTGGCTGAACACCACTGGTGCCCTGCCCGGTGCGAGGTGCGCCTACCTGTGGCCTCCTGGAGCCCTACCCGGCACATGGAACACCAACCCGTGGCCTCCTAGCACCCTGCCTGGCACGCGGACCGCATACCCGTGGCCTCCCGGTGCCCTTCCCGACGTGCATCCCACCTGCCCGCGTCCTTCCCGGCATCCCCACGGCCAGCCCCACCCCTGCCGCACCCTCCCAGCACACCCGTGGCCTTCCCGACATCTATCCAGCCGGCCCACACCCTTTGTACTCTTCCTGCAGCCATCCCATGCCCTACGCATCCTACTCGCTCACCTCCTGGCCGACTGGCCTCTAGGGCATTGTCGCCCGAGCCGCACCCCTTGCGACACTGGCTGAACTGACCCCAGCGTTCAGGCTGTGCTTCCTACATTGTAGAGACCCAAATCTTGACATACATAGATATTACATTACTTTTTCGGAATACTTAATACATAACAAAAACAGACACACAAGGACCTTAATAGTTTAGTGTATTTGGAAACTTGGAACGTAATCTTCTAATCATGGTGAAAGATCTTCAGCATCTCCCATAAAGATCTTCCCAGTTTTTTCTTACCTAAAACCTTTCTTTATATCCTGGGGAAAAGAAAACAAAAAAAGGGTGAGCTCAAATGCTCAGTAAGGGTAATCATGGAGAAAATAAAACATGAACATAATGTTTAAAGATGAAATCTTGAGCAATGACATAAAACATGGAAATACATAAGGCATAGATCAAAAAAGAACATCAATCATGATAAAATAGCTTGTAAATAAAACTTGTAATTGTGTCAAAAAATTAAGCACATGATATTATTTCAATAGTAACCAAGACATTTCTGCCAAGACCATCATAGTGGACAAAGTCCCTTTCTGAATCGAGTTCACTCCTCGTTCCAGTCCTGTATTACTGAACCAGATTAACTTACCGTTCCAGACATGTCTATCTCAATAGATATAAATCTTCACCCAATGAATTGGAGGGAGATATAGGTCCCAACCATCTCATATTGAAATCATTCTTTCGTTTGCCACAATATAAACATAAATCACTCATCATAACCCAAGAATAAAATGAGTTTCATAAACATCATTCCATCAAAACGTAATCTATACTAAAAAATTTGATATCATTACATCATTAGAAAAGTGAAACCATTTAAATCATAGATATATGATACTTGAATCATACACATGTGAAATAATTTCATCTTAGATGAAAATGGTTTTGATAAAACACTTGAAAATAATTCTTGAGGAAAATATCCCTTTTTCTTAAAAATCATTTTCTTTTCACAAAATGTCATGCAATTTTAAATGAAAAAGATTTTGTTGAAATTAGTCATGAAATATTTTGGAGGAAACTTCATAAAAATAAGGCTTTATAATAACTTAAAAATTGTTTCATGCCGTATACGTTCAAAAAACATTCTTCTCGATCTTTTGTCGGAAAAGTCAAAAAGTACCTTATAGGGTAAATAAAAGAAAGATTCCTTCCATACCATGGGGTAAAAGTCAAAATGGGTAAAAAGAACTTTAAAAATACATGAAAAAACTTTTAGAAATCTTTTACATGGATGATAACAATAACCCCAGTAAATACTTACATATAAGCAGTCTCGGATAAAAATGAGATTTGCAAAATTATCCCTTACCTTAGGTTTGATATGCTTCGTATGGATCCGAACCTCCTGTATAATGATTTAAATAATGCCATTTACTTATTAAATAATCATATTCATTATTATGATATCATATATGTTTCACTTATGACTTTATATTACCCGTTCTTTTGTAAATTCCATGTTAAAGCAGCATTTTGGGTAAAATCATTTCATTTATCGTATGTGTTTCGACTTGTCATTCTTCATATTATTATTTATATCCTGATTTACATAATTATAGTTTTTAAAACATGATTTATATATAATATATATTCATCATATACATATATATTATAGATCTATAAAAATAAAGGAAATACACCGTTAATGGAGACGGTTGGTCGTACGTACGCATGAACGTTGTTTTCTATTCCTTATTGAATTGAATGAAATAAAATAGATGACATACATAAATATATACATAAATCCAGTAGAATTATTATGTCATATATTTCATTATTATTCATTATATATACATTATAATCATTCTTGAATGGTTAATCATGGAAAATGAATCTCATTGCGTTCGTGGAGACGGTAGTCCGTACGTACGCACGAGCGATGATATCATTCTCATGATCGTGGAATTTTATTAAAGTGTATGTATAATATTAAAGAATCAATATCACTTTAAAATAATCATATATATTCATTACATTCACCATTATACCCTTCCATGTAAGGAGGTGGTGGAAAATAGAGTACACCACGGCGTGGAGACGGTATTCCGTACGTACGCACGCGTGATGATTTTGTTTTCCGTAGGATGGATAGATGGTGAAATATGGTTGTTTCATACTAATAATAACATATCAGTATAAGATTGATAGAGATGTTATTACTTCATAATGAAACAAATAAAGAAGAAGAAGTGGAAGAAGAAATAATGTTGAAAGAATCGGTAACGGACATTACCTCTTCTTTGAAGCGCCTCTTTGAGACCTCCTCTTAGGGCACTAAAATTGGTCTTTGAATAAAAACATGACCACTAGGATGTTTCTAGGGAAGTGGAGAGGAGCATTTGTCAGTGGTTGGCCGAGCTTGAAGGCTCAAAGTGGTGTGAGGAAGAGAGGGAGGAGGTGCCCTTTTATAAGGGAGGAGAGGGGCACCTTTGGAAAAACTAAAACAATTATTTTATTATAAAGTCATATTTGGTATTTAATAGCTCCAAATTGAGTTATTTAGAAGCTAAAGTGGGTATGGGTCTAAATTCTCTCATCCAATAGAATTTAGGCAAGCTTAGGTTTCTATTTTAACCTTATCATTTAGATTTAACTTTAAGTTAAATAATTTGTCATTTACCGTGTCTTTTTGTTTTCTTACACTATATGGTTAATAATCTTACTATAAAAATCCAAAATAACCCCAAGTTGTTTATTATTAATATATATAACCTTATCTAAGACATTTGGCCCAACCTTAGTTTTTTAGGAATAAAATAACAATTAATAATATAATTTTCGTTTTAAAAACTATTTTATGTCAATTTTGACACAATTTGGTAATTGTTTTTTAGGAAAATTATAACAGAATGATTATTTCAATAAAAAGATACTTAAATCAATACTAACATGTCATATTAACCTATAAAATTAGTTTAATTCATAAAAAGTCTCAAATTACATTTATTTGGGTATTTATAACATCAATTATGTCAATATTTCTTTAATAAGTTAATTACTGCATCATCTTTCTGTCATAAATAAACTAAATTATTTAATGTCTATAAATTATAAATAAAATACCATTCTGTAAGAAATATTTTTATCTTTCAAATGAATATTTATAGTCGAATTTATCTTTTATATAACCCTATATTAAAAATGATTTAGTTATTAAACGTTGAATTTAACTATTTTAACCCTTCTTTAAATAAATTAATAATAAATGTCCCAATCTAATCCAAGTGGGCCAAAATGGTCATATTTTATTCCTAAGGTTGTTTTTTGTCGAATTACACTTATACAATAGAATTATGACTTGTGTTAGGGTAATAATAATATCAATTTTACCCTTAATTACCCTATTTACTTTTAACCGTGGTAAATAAAAGTAAAAAGTTACTATTCACCAAAAATTATTTTCATCTCATTGAAATTTTTTTTATATTAACCGTGTATTTTAGATATTCAAAATTCCACTCACAGAAGCGGTAAAATTATGTTTTATGTGAATTTCCAAATTCTCTTAGGAGGTGGGTAAAAGATGGTGAAAAGTTCAATACAATTTTTATATATCTAAAATTATTATAAAATGACCCCATGACTTAAATTGAACTTAAATAGGTATTATGTATCAATTTTTACCTAATATAAATTTAAATAAAATAAATAATTATTTAAATAAAAAGTCAGTTTTTGAATAGTAATCTAGTGTTTTCACTATTTATCAAAAATTGAAAGATTTCAGAAAAATACAAAAAATTTACCCTAGGCTAATTTCGATATTCTGAATCTAAAAATGAAGTCCATTTTGAAAGATAAAATTTATAAAATTTCAAAATGGGGGTATTACATTTTATAACGGCTAGTTTATATAACATATCGTTGTTTAGCGAAACTCAGTATTGCGTACAACACACACTATCGTGGAAGGTCGCGATTGCATGTAATGCAAGACAAGTCAGGGATGCATGTTGTTCAAGATCCTTTTGGTGTAGCGTAAAACACAAGACATTAATGAAATTAAAAAGAATATTTTTCATAAAATCTCGGGGTGTTACATTCTACCCCCCTTAAAATGAATTTCGCCCTCGAAATTTGTCAGGGTTATAAATGGTTTACTACTCAAAAGTTTATTTAATAGAAACCCACATCGTAAAAAGGAATACCAAAACCAATATTTAAAAACTAAAGTATGAAATTTAACGGTTACCCAAAGTTACTCATCACTGGGATTCCATATAGGAGAACATAGGTGAAAATATGGATATGGAAGAAAAATCTAACCATCGTGTTCTGATGGAGAGTGGTAGAGAACATGGCTATGAAAAATCCAACAATCACAAAGCCATATATTTTTGATGATCTAAGGTACCATCTGATTCATCAGATATAAGAGCACTAGGACAACATTTTTTGTTTTCAAGATCACTTCCCTAAAGTTGAAAAATATGAATTAGAATAAATACTTACTTTATTTTGGTATAATCTCACCGTTGTTCATGCCTTGAACAATTTCCACTTAATCTCTTTAAGAAATAAAGTTTAATTTTTTATTTCGCGAAGTTTTAGCAGATCATGTGATAGAATGATAGGTCATTCCATCTGTCTCAAACATAAGTTAGCAAAAGTTATCAAATATACATTAGTCCATCTATGGTGTGTTTAACCATATACGATTCCAAAAATGAACTTGTACTTCATATATCATACCGCTTAATAAAATCAAACTAGTTTATACTAACCAGGGACTTCCTGTAGGCCAGTGGTAGGTGATAAAGGCCAATCACACTTCAGTTGTGGGTTCGATTCCCACAGCCTTGTCCGACACGATGGGCTGTCACCTGTCCTGCAGGTTTTCCTTTTTCTAAAGATACATTACTATAACATCCCATCAATAATATCAAAAAAAGTTCTATCCTTAAACAATAATAACTTATGCCCAACATAGTCCATTCCAATCTTTAGGCTTATCTAAAATACTTCGGTCCAAGATCATAGTACCATCATTTATCCCCCATATATCATAAGATATATCTTGTTGGTCAAATTAAAAACATGTGAATACCTTAATCATGTATTCTCTTGAAGAATTAATACCCATTGAACCTTAGTGAAAACATAAATGTTGTTAAATTTTAACACTTTCCCCATACCAAAATCCCAAAAATTCTATATACTCAAACCATAATATCACTTAGTCCTTGAACCAGTCATGAGCTCGTGATTACTATCATATTATTTTCTCCTTATCCCTTCATTATGCATATTTCATCTACTTTCTAAAAATATTTCAATCACCTTTTCATGGTTACTAGTACCATATAATTATTGAAAACCAATACAAAATTCCACAATACCATAAATGAGATTCCATGATACTATTTTAAAATACCATTACATAAACACACAACATCATTACACAACATCACAAATAGTGATCACATGAGACTTCCCTTTATCATTTGCCTTAAGAGGCTGCTCACGTTGATCATCATTAACCCGTGGGTTATGTAATTGATTAGCATAATGCCCCATTTCATTGCACTTGAATCATTGAAGTGTTGGTGGTGCGTTCTCTGCAGTCTTTTCTCTATTCACATCATTAGCAACCTTTTTCCCATTACTACGACAATCAACTGATCGATGTCCTTCTTTTCCACACTTAAAACACTTTCTAGTACCTTTTAGGCAATCTCCACCATCCTCCTTTCCACACATTGAGCATAAAGAAACATTCATCTTCTTTTCACCATTCTTCTGAGATTTCTCCTTGAACTCCATCTTTCGTTTCCTGTCAAAACTATGAGATGGATATGTTATACCAACTTCCAGTTCTACCTTGATCGCACAATGCACAATTTATTCATAGCTACTGAAGTCTCTTATAGCTAATTCCCTTCTAATACTTGGTTTTAAGCGACTGAAAAATCTATCAACTTTACTTTCAGGTTGGATGATAAAGTGAGATGCATACCTTACAAGCCTTGTAAAATTCGCTTCGTATATACCAACAGATTCATCATCCTTCTTCTTAGGCTCAAGAAAATCCTTTTCCATATTTGTTCGAAGAATACTAGGGAAGTACTTACTAAAAACAAGTTCTTGAACTCGTCCCATTCCATGGACTCAAATTCATAACTTTGCCTCGTATTCTTGATAAGATTCCACCATTGATCAGAATCACCTTCTGAACGATATATAACTAAGATGACTTTATCATGCTCAGAATATTGTAGAACTGAAAATATCTTTTCAGTAGTACTGATCCATTGTTCAGCCACTATGGGATCAGATGAACCACTGAATGAAGGTGGATGTTGCCTCATGAAGGATTCAACAGAATGTTCCTCCTTTTTCTGCTCATTTTGAAATCTATAATGATTCATAGCTTGTCTAAGTATAGAAATAATATTGTTCACTCCATCTCACATGACATTGGTTTGGTCAGGAGGACAATCATTACATTGTCCATTACATTGATCAACACGGTTCCTTCAGGTTCCATCCATCATCTAAAACCCAAAAATAATAGTGTGAGAGGCAAATACCATGTTAGGGAAACAATATAATAAAGTGGGAGTGCCCTCAATATATAGAATCTTAGGTAAAATTCTATGATCTTTACCGTAGATGTAGGACTATATCCTATACGTATACTTATCCTTAGGGACATCCCTATACATACCATAGAAATATCTCTAGGGATCTCACTAACGTTTTCACATCCTAGTTTGCAAAGGATTACTAAACCTTTCCTCTGATACCAATTGTATAGACCCAAAGCTTGACGTACATAGATATTACATTACTTTTTCGGAATACTTAACATAACAAAAACAGACACATAAGGACCGTAATAGTTTAGTGTCTTTGGAAACGTGGAACGTAATCTTCTAATCGTGGTGAAAGATCTTCAACATCTCTCATAAAGATCTTCCACATTTTTTCTTACCTAAAACCTTTCTTTATATCCCAGGGAAAAGTGAACATAAAAAGGGTGAGCTCAAATGCTCACTAAGGGTAAGCATGTAGAAAATAAAACATGACCATAATGTTTAAACATCGAAATCATGAGCAATGACATAAAACATGGAAATACATAAGGCATAGATCAAAATATAAAATCAATAATAATAAAATAACTTGTAAATAAAACTTGTAATTGTGAAAAAACATTAAGCACATGATATAATTTCCATAGTAGCCAAGGCATTTCTTCCAAGACCATCTTAATGGACAAAGTCCCTTTCTGAATCGAGTTCACTCCTCATTCCAGTCCTGTATTCCTGAACCAGATTAACATACCATTCCAGCCATGTATATCTCATGAGATATAAATCTTTACCCAATATATTGGAGGGAGATATAGGTCCCACCCATCTCATAATGAACTCAATCTTTTCTTCTGACACAATATAAACATAAATCATTAATCATAACCCAAGAATAAAATGGGTTTCATAAACATAACTCCATCATAACGTAATCCATAAAAAACAATTGGATATCATTTCATCATTAGAAAAGTGAAACAATGTAAATCAGATATACATGATACTTGAAACATACACATGTCAAATAATGTCATCTTAGATGAAAATGGTTTTGATAAAACACTTGAAATTAATTCTTGAGGAAAATATCCTTTTTCTTGAAAATCATTTTCTTTTAACAAAATGTCATGCAATTTTAAAAGAAAAGGATTTTGTTGAAAATAGTCATGAAATATTTTTGAGGAATCTTCATAAAAATAAGGCTTTATAATACTGTAAAAATCCTTTCATGTCATATACGTTAAAAAAAAATTCTTCTTGTACTTTTGTCAGAAATGTAACACCCCAAGCTTCCACGGTACGTTTCCCTTCGAATAATGTGATAGCGTGTGTTGTACGCAACACCGAGTTCTAACACACCATAACCAATCAAACTAGCCGTTATGAATAGTAATACCTACATTTTGAAATTATATATATTTTATATTTCAAAATGGACATCATTTTTGGATTCGGAATATCGAATTTAGCCTAAGGTGAAATTTTGGTACATTTCGGATAACTTTCATATTTTGATGAATAGTGAAAATTACTAAATTTTAATTAAAAACAACTTTTTTAATCAAAATAATTAATAATGATAAATTATGAATTTTAGTAGTTTTAAAGTATATTTAGAATTTATTTTTACCATTTAATATAATGTTTGTCATAGGACATAATTTTACAATTAAACCGAACATAAACAAGTGTCAATCTTTTGATAGTTATTATCTCTTAAAAACACGCTTTTTGTTTTGACAGCGAAAATTAATTTTAAATTAATTTCTGCCACTTCTGTGTTTTGAATTTAGGAAAATGGATTCAATATTTAGAATCATGATGTTCAAATTGTGTAAATAGGTAACGTTTATTTTTAGGCATTTTGAATAATTACTGCGGTAAATATTTTATTTACCATGGTTAAGGGTAAATCCGGTAAATAAGGGTTAAAAAATAATATTATAATAATACTAAATTACCCTAAAACGTGTCTTAACCCTATTTGTTGATACATGGTCGACCATGGACATCTTTGGGTCGATTTGGGGACCCCATGGATCCACTTGAAAGTGATAATGACAGTTTATTTTAATTAAGTTAAAATGAATACAAAAATGACACAAGCATATATCTTTTAGAAAAACAATTTTTACATAGGGTTATATATGTTGGATTTTAGATTATAAATATTCATTAGAAAGATAAAAATATTTCATACATAATGATATTTTATTTATAATTTTTAGACATTAAATAATTTATTTTATTTATGACACAATGATGATGCAGTAATTACTATAATAGTGACAAATTAAAATAATTGATATTATAAATACCCAAATAAATATAATATGAAACTTTTAATGAATTAAACTAATTTTCTAGGATAATATGATATATTAGGATTGATTTAATTGACTTTTTTCGAAGTAATCAATCTTTTATGAGTTTCAAAAAAATCAACTATTGAATAGTGTCAAAATTGACATAAAAGAGTTCTTAAAACAAATATTATATTATTAATTGATATTAAATTCCTAAAAATCTACGGTTCAGCCAAGGGAATTATATCATGATAGGTTCATCATTAATGGACCACTTGGGGGTCGCTTGGACGTATATAGTAAGTTTATTAACCATATTATATAAAAATACAAAGAGACATTGTAAAAGTGAAACTATTTAACTTAGAGTTAATACTTAAAGATAATGTTAATATAAGTACCCATACCTGTCTAAATTCTATTGGTTGAGTGGTTTTCGACCTATCCCCACCTTAACCTTTGAATAATAAACTTTGGAGCCATTAGAAACCGAATATGAATTTATTATAAATTAATATTTCTAGCTTTTCCAAAGGTGCCCCTCACCCCTCTTATAAAAGGGCACTCCTCCTTCCCATTTATTCACACCATAAAAGCCTTTTGGTTCGGCCAAACTCTGCCCAAATACTCTCCCAACTTCCCTCACTACAACCTAGAGGCCTTAGTTTGATCAGAAAGCCAACCTAAAGAGCCCTTTTGATCAAATCAAAAGGAAGAACCCGAAGAAGAGGTAATGATTTCACCACCCTTTTTCCAAGTTCATTTCTTCTTCCACTTCTTCTTCCTTTGTCGTTACCATTATAAAATAATAACTCCAGTATCATATATATACTGTGATGTTATTATAAATATGGTACAACCATATTCAGTATTCTATCCACCCTTTAACATGTCACCATACGTGCGTACGTACGGCTTACCGTCTCCACGTCGTGGTGTAATTGTTATTCAATATATTATTATTTGGATGGGTATAATAATGATATGTAACTCATGTAAATAATAAATAAAACATGATAATGATTCTTTATATATGATATAACAACCATTTATATATTTATTTAATATCGAAAGAATGATATTGTCGCTCGTGCGTACGTACGGACTACCGTCTCCACGAACGCGATGAGATTCATTCTCCATCGTATCCATTCAAGTATAATTATCATTTGATGATTTAAAAATGATGTTTAAGGACTTGATATCATTATGGATATGAATAATATACATCCTATCCTTTACAAAAATGTCTTACGTAACAAAACATATAAAAGAAAACAAGTAAATTAACACCCGAAACAACGATAATACTAAGATATTATTATAAATCGATATTAAAAGATCATATATGATATCATATTAATGTATATGATTCTTGTATAATTTAGTAACAATTATTTCACCATTATACAGGAGGTTAACCTACCCCAACCAAGGAAAAGTATAAGGTAAGGGTTATTTCACAATCTCCTCATTATCCGAGGTTGTTTATATGTAATAATCTACTGGGATCTCTTTATCATCCACATCCATGTTTCTTAAAAATGTATTTCAAAACATTTTTACTATTTACTAGAATATGAGTTAAAGTCATTTATACCCTTTTTGACTTTTATAAGTGGTTTATAAAGGAATCTTTCTGTCGTTTTCAAAACAAGGTCCCTTTTAACCTTTTCGACAGAATTAAGGTAAGAATGTTTTTTTAACTTATACGGCGGGTGCGGCTATTTTCCGCCGTTATAAAATCTTCAAAGATTCCCTTACAAGCTTATAAGATTATTTTCAAAGAAAATGTTTTATTTTATATGGATCTTAAATGATTTCAAAATAAAAGGAGATATTTCTTTAAAAAGAATTTTGATTTCATCTATGTCAACATCTTTTGATGGATTTTAAGATTATTTGAAGTTGATTTATTATGATACAAAACTTCTATATTGTATTGAAGTTTTTGTGATATGTTTGACTGTGGATGTGCTATTTTTATACCATTCATAGTTTATGGTGAAAGTATTGACATTTCGTATGCTAGTTTTAATACGAATGTTTATGTTATATTTAATCCTTTTCATAGGGGAATGCATTGGACTTAATATGTGACGGGTGGAGCCCGCTATAGCTCCTTGATGCATCAGTAGTTCTCATGAGACAAACTAGTGTCTTGGCACAAGGCCTTGACAAAATCTAATTTGTAGTCTTGGCACGAGGCCTTGACTATGTGGTTATGATAGTCTGGCATTATGCATTCCAACATTATGAAAGTGGTTATTGATTTTTGCATGTGATTATTAGATTAGTAGAATATCCATGTGAATAAGTAAATGGCATTATTTCATTTTATTTATGCCATACCATGTTGAAAGTTCATGTTTTAAAGGCTTTTGTTTTAGTTATACATTGCCTTAAAAGTTTATTCTTATTTATGAAAGTTTCCGCTATATTGTTATCCTTACTGGGCATTTGAGCTCAACCCTTTTCTATGTTTTATTTTTCTCAGGAAGTGAAGAAGTAAGTTATGAATGACCTGCAAGGATATTATGTGGGGATATGAGTGTGGAATATGGAGACAATATGTTGTTGTAGTAGTTTTTCGTTTAATGATGTAATGTAAAACTTATGAATATATCTAGTGTTTCCAAGGCTACTAAACCAATCGGTCTTTCGAGATTTGATCTTTATTGTGATCATGCCAATGTTATGTAATAATGCACCGACTCTGGGTAACTAGGGTCGGGGCGTTACAGTTGGTATCAGAGGAAGTTTAGTACAAACCTTGGAAGCTAGATTTAGATAAACTCTGATTAGAGCATGTAGACCTAAGATGAACTTTGAGGATTAGTATAGAAGAACTTCCTAGAATTTTGGTATTGTAGAGATTTTTTGAGTTTTCCGAGCAATACATCCCTTTCTGGATACGAGCAGGTAGAGGCGGCTCCGGCACAGATGTACCTAGGGGTAAAACCCGAAAACACCGCTTTGAGCTAGACTCGAACAGGAACTGGTGCACGACAACGGGCCTTGCTGCACTCTTGGTTACGACACTCCTGGGGGATATGCTTAGGATAACTCTCATTTTGTTTACAAATCATTATGAAGGGGTTATGAATATATACTTCCTCAAAGAAAACATTTTAATGATTATGGATTATATCCATAAATAGTTCAATTTATGTAAAGTGTTTTATAAGTATGGGATTATGTATTTTTATTCATAAACTGATCTAGTTTATGCCATTGTTTAGAAATGGCGCCTAGTGGAAGAAATAGAAACCGTATCAATGCACGCACTCCATGTAGGGATTTCCCTCCTGCTCAAGATAATTATAGTGGGGCTGGTGATGCAACTGGTGCTGATCAGCTAATCACCATACTGGGACAACTTACTCAGGTTATGAATAATAACCTTACCTGTATGGAGCACCCTGATACGCAGCGTGGAGGATCAATGTTAGATAGATTCATGAGGCAACAACCTGGAGGAGTATTGCAACCTCTTCCCATACCGGAGTGGAAATGGGACAATATTACGATGGACTTTGTCATGGGGCTACCAAAGACTCCTAGAAGGAATGATGCAATACGGGTTATTGTTGATCATCTTACCAAGTCAGCACATTTTCTTGATATAAGAGAAGATCTACCCCTAGAACGTCTAGCAAGACTATATATTAATGAAGGTGTGAGACTTCATGGAGTACCCTTATCAATTGTTTCTGATCGTGATCCCGGTTTTACTTCAAGATTTTGGAAAAGTCTTCAAAAATCCCTGGATACTGAACTTCATTTGAGTACTGCTTACCACCCTCAGACAGATGGACAATCAGAATGGACTATTCAGACCTTAGAAGACATGTTGATATCTTGCTCACTTGACTTTCAGGGTATGTGGGATCAATATTTACCACTGGTAGAATTTTCCTATAACAATAGTTTCCATTCGAGTATTCAGATGGCACCATATAAAGCGTTATACGGAAAGAGATGTCGTACACCAACCTGTTGGGATGACGTTGGTGAAAGAAAACTTGTAGGCCCAGAACTGGTGGAGGAAACGGTGGAAAAGGTGAAAGTAATCCAAAATCACATCAAAGTAGCTCAAAGTAGGCAGAAGAGCTATGCCGATAATCGAAGGAAGGATTTGGAATTTCAAGTCGGTGATCATGTTTTCCTGAAGGTATCTCCGTGGAAGGGAGTCATACGTTTTGGTAAGAAAGGTAAATTGAGTCGCAGGTACATCGGACCTTTCGAAATTCTAGAACGAATTGGGGTTGTAGCTTACCGATTGGCAATGCCGCCAAGTCTCTCCAAAGTTCACGATGTGTTCCACGTATCTCTGTTGAGAAAATACATGCCTGACCCAACACATGTACTCACCTATGAGGAATTAGAACTGGAACCCGATCTTTCCTATTGTGAAGAGCCCGTCAGGATTCTTGATACGAGAGAACAAGTACTGAGAAACCGGACAACGCGTCTGGTAAAAGTTTTGTGGAGAAACAATAAGATGGAAGAGGCAACGTGGGAACCCGAGGAACTTATGATGAAGAACCACCCGAGTCTTTTTATGCAGTAATACCCTAGAAATTGCGAGGATGCAATTATTTGAAGGATGGGAGAATGTAACACCCCAAGCTTCCACGGTACGTTTCCCTTCGAATAATGTGATAGCGTGGGTTGTACGCAACACCGAGTTCTAACACACCATAACCAATCAAACTAGCCGTTATGAATAGTAATACCTACTTTTTGAAATTATATATATTTTATATTTCAAAATGGACATCATTTTTGGATTCGGAATATCTAATTTAGCCTAAGGTGATATTTTGGTACATTTCGGATAACTTTCATATTTTGATGAATAGTGAAAATTACTAAATTTTAATTAAAAACAACTTTTTTAATCAAAATAATTAATAATGATAAATTTTGAATTTTAGTAGTTTTAAAGTATATTTAGAATATATTTTTACCATTTAATATAATGTTTGTCATTGGACATAATTTTACAATTAAACCGAACATAAACAAGTGTCAATCTTTTGATAGTTATTATCTCTTAAAAACACGCTTTTTGTTTTGACAGCGGGAATTAATTTTAAATTAATTTCTACCACTTCTGTGTTTTGAATTTAGGAAAATGGATTCCATATTTGGAATCAGGATGTTCAAATTGTGTAAATAGTTAACTTTTATTTTTAGACATTTTGAATAATTACTGCGGTAAATATTTTATTTACCATGGTTAAGGGTAAATCCAGTAAATAAGGGTTAAAAAATAATATTATAAAAATACTAAATTACCCTAAAACGTGTCTTAACCCTATTGGTTGATACATGGTCGACCATGGACATCTTTGGGTCGATTTGGGGACCCCATGGGTCCACTTGTAAGTGATAATGACACTTTATTTTAATTAAGTTAAAATGAATACAAAAATGACACAAGCATATATCTTTTAACAAAACAATTGTTACATAGGGTTATATATGTTGGATTTTAGATTATAAATATTCATTAGAAAGATAAAAAGATTTACTACAGAATGGTATTTTATTTATAATATTTAGACATTAAATAATTTATTTTATTTATGACACAATCATGATGCAGTAATTACAATAATAGTGAAAAAATAAAATAATTGATATTATAAATACCCAAATAAATATAATATGAAACTTTTAATGAATTAAACTAATTTGATAGGATAATATGATATATTAGGATTTATTTAATTGACTTTGTTAGAAGTAATCAATCTTTTATGAGTTTCACAAAAATCAACTATTGAATAGTGTCAAAATTGACAAAAAAGAGTTCTTAAAACAAATATTATATTATTAATTGATATTAAATTCCTAAAAATCTAAGGCTCAGACAAGATACTTATATCATGATAGGTTTCATCATTAATGAACCACTTGGGGGTCTCTTGGACGTATATATTACGTTTATTAACCATATTATATAAAAATACAAAGAGACATTGTAAAAGTGAAACTAATTAACTTAGAGTTAATACTTAAAGATAAGCTTAATATAAGTACCCAAACCTGTCTAAATTCTATTGGTTGAGTGGGTTTCGACATATACCCACCTTAACCTTTTAATAATCAACTTTGGAGCCATTAGAAACCGAATATGAATTTATTATAAATTAATATTTCTAGCTTTTCCAAAGGTGCCCCTCACCCCTCTTATAAAAGGGCACTCCTCCTTCCCATTTTTTTCACACCTTCAAAGCCTTTTGGTTCTGCCAAACTCTGCCCAAATACTCTCCCAACTTCCCTCACTACAACCTAGAGGCCTTAGTTTGATCAGAAAGCCAACCTAAGGAGCCATTTTGATCAAATCAAAAGGAAGAACCCGAAGAAGAGGTAATGATTTCACCACCCTTTTTCCAAGTTCATTTCTTCTTCCACTTCTTCTTACTTTGTTGTTACCATTCTAAAATAATAACTCCAGTATCATATATATACTGTGATGTTATTATAAATATGGTACAACCATATTCAGTATTCTATCCACCCTTTAACATGTCACCATACGTGCGTACGTACGGCTTACCGTCTCCACGTCGTGGTGTAATTGTTATTCAATATATTATTATTTGGATGGGTATAATAATGATATGTAACGCATGTAAATAATAAATAAAACATGATAATGATTCTGTATATATGATATAACAACCATTTATATATTATTTTAATATCGAAAGAATGATATTGTCGCTCGTGCGTACGTACGGACTACCGTCTCCACGAACGCGATGAGATTCATTCTCCATCGTATCCATTCAAGTATAATTATCATTTGATGATTTAAAAATTATGTTTAAGGACTTGATATCATTATGGATATGAATAATATACAACCTATCCTTTACAAAAATGTCTTACGTAACAAAACATATAAAAGAAAACAAGTAAGTTAACACCCGAAACAACGATAATACTAAGATATTATTATAAATCGATATTAAAAGATCATATATGATATCATATTAATGTATATGATTCTTGTATAATTTAGTAACAATTATTTCACCATTATACATGAGATTAACCTACCCCAACCAAGGAAAAGTACAAGGTAAGGGTTATTTCACAATCTCCTCATTATCCGAGGTTGTTTATATGTAATAATCTACTGGGATCTCTTTATCATCCACATCCATGTTTCTTAAAAATGTATTTCAAAACATTTTTACTATTTACTAGAATATGAGTTAAAGTCATGTATACCCCTTTTGACTTTTATAAGTGGTTTATAAAGGAATATTTCCATCGTTTTCAAAACAAGGTCCCTTTTAACCTTTTCGACAGAATTAAGGTAAGAATGTTTTTTTAACTTATACGGCGGGTGCGGCTATTTTCCGCCGTTATAAAATCTTCAAAGCTTCCCTTACAAGCTTATAAGATTATTTTAAAAGAAAATGTTTTATTTTATATGGATCTTAAATTATTTCAAAATAAAAGGAGACATTTCTTTAAAAAGAATTTTGATTTCATCTATGTCAACATCCTTTGGTGGATTTTAAGATTATTTGTAGTTGATTTATTATGATACAAAACTTCTATATTGTATTGAAGGTTTTGTGATATGTTTGACTGTGGATGTGCTATTTTTATACCATTCATA
This sequence comes from Viscum album, assembly GCA_963277665.1. Classification (NCBI taxonomy): domain Eukaryota; kingdom Viridiplantae; phylum Streptophyta; class Magnoliopsida; order Santalales; family Viscaceae; genus Viscum; species Viscum album. The sequence goes on along the minus strand of OY728134.1, from coordinate 1,426,560,625 downwards.
GTTTATGGTGAAAGTATTGACATTTCGTATGCTAGTTTTAATACGAATTTTTATGTTATATTTAAACCTTTTCATATGGGAATGCATTGGACTTAATATGTGACGGGTGGAGCCCGCTATAACTCCTCGATGAATCGGTAGGTCTCATGAGACAAACTAGTGTCTTGGCACAAGGCCTTGACAAAATCTTATTTTTAGTCTTGGCACGAGGCCTTGACTATGTGGTTATGATAGTCTGGCATTATGCATTCCAACATTATGAAAGTGGTTATTGATTTTTGCATGTGATTATTCGATTAGTAGAATATCCATGTGAATAAGTAAATGGAATTATTTCATTTTATTTATGCCATACCATGTTGAAAGATCATGTTTGAAAGGCTTTTGTTTTAGTTATACATTGCCTTAAAAGTTTATTCTTATTTATGAAAGTTTCCGCTATATTGTTATCCTTACTGGGAATTTGAGCTCACCCCTTTTCTATGTTTTATTTTTCCCAGGAAGTGAAGAAGTAAGTTATGAATGAACTGCAGGGATATTATGTGGGGATATGAGTATGGATTATGGAGACAATATGTTTTTGTAGTAGTTTTTCGTCTAATGATGTAATCTAAAACTTATGAATATATCTAGTGTTTCCAAGGCTACTAAACCAATCGGTCTTTCGAGATTTGATCTTTCTTGTGATCATGCAAATGTTATGTAATAATGCACCGACTCTGGGTAACTAGGGTCGGGGCGTTACAGGAAAAGTAAATAAGTACCTTGTAGGGTAAATAAAAGAAATATTCCTCCCATACCATGGGTTAAAAGTCAAAATGGGTAAAAAGGACTTTAATTATAATGAAAAAACTTTTACAAAACATGTACATGGATGATAAAAGTACCCCCAGTAAATACTTACGTATAAGCAATCTCGGATAAAAATGAGATTTGAAAAATTATCCCTTACCTTAGGTCCGATATGCTTCGTATGGATCCTAACCTCCTGTATAATGATTTAAATAATGTAATTGACTTATTAAATAATCATATTAATTGTTATGATATCATATATGTTTCACTTATGACTTTATATTATCCATTTTTTTTAAATTACATGTTAAAGCATCATTTTGGGTAAAATCATTTCATTTATCGTATGTTCTTCGACTTTTGATCTTGATATTATTACTTATATCCTGATTTAAATAATTCTAGAGTGTAAAACATGATTCATATATAATATATATTCATCATATACTTATATATTATAGATCTATAAAAAGAAAGGAAATACACCGTTCATGGAGACGGTAGGTAGTACGTATGCATGAACACTATTTTTGTTTCCTTATTGAATTGAATGAAATTAAATAGATGACATACATATATTTATAAATAAATCCAGTAGCATTATTATATCATATATTTCATTATTATTCATTATAAATACTTTATGATCATTCTTGAATGGTTAATCACGGAAAATGAATCTCATCGCGTTTGTGGAGACGGTAGTCCGTACGTACGCACGAGCGATGATATCATTCCAATGATCGTGTAATTGTATTAAAGTGTATGTAGAATATTAGAGAATCAATATCACTTTACAATAATCATATATATTCATTAAATTCACCATTATACCCATCCAAGTAAGGTGGTGGTGGAAAATAGATTACACCACGACGTGGAGAAGGTATTCCGTACGTACGCACGCGCCGTGATTTCGTTTTCCGTAGGATAGATAGATGGTGAAATATGATTGTTTCATAATAATAATAAAATATCAGTATATTATTGATACTGATGTTATTACTTCATAATTAAACAACTAAAGAAGAAGAAGTGGAAAAAGAAATAAAGTTGAAAGAATCGGTAACGGACATTACCTCTTCTTTGAAGCGCCTCTTTGAGACCTCCTCTTAGGGCACTAAACTTTGTCTTTGAAGAAGAACATGACCTCTAGGATGTTTCTAGGGATATGTAGAGGAGAATTTGTCTGGGGTTGGCCGAGCTTGAAGGCACAAGCTGGTGTGAGGAAGAGTGGGATGAGGTGCCCTTTTATCAGGGAGGAGAGGGGAACCTTTGAAAAAACTAAAACTATTATTTTATTATAAAGTCATATTTGGTATTTAATAGCTCCAAATAGAGTTATTATGAAGATAAAGTGGGGATGGGTCGAAATCCTCTCATCCAATAGAATTTAGACAAGTTTAGGTTTCTATTTTAACCTTATCATTTAGATTTAACTTTAAGTTAAATAATTTTTCTTTTACCGTGTCTTTTTGTTTTCTTACAATATATGGTTAATAATCTTACTATAAAAAGCCACAAGAACCCAAACATTTTTATTATTAATATATATGACCTTATCTAAGTAATTTGTCCGAACATTAGATTTTTAGGAATAAAATAACAATTAATAATATAATATTTGTTTTAAAAACTATTTTATGTCAATTTTGACACTATTTGTTAATTGATTTTTGTGAAACTTTTAACAGAATTATTATATCGAAAATAGTTTATTAAATCAATACTAACATGTCCTATTAACATAGAAAATTAGTGGAATTCATAAAAATCTCAAATTACATTTATTTGGGTATTTATAACATCAATTACGTCAATATTGAATTAATAAGATAATTACTGCAGCATCATTGTGTAATAAATAAATTAAATTATATAATGTCTAAAAATTATAAATAAAATATAATTATGTAGTAAATCTATTAATATTTCTAATGAATATTTATAGTTGAATTTATCTTTTGTATAACCCTATATTAAAAATTATTTAGTTATTAAACACTGATTTTAACTATTTTAACCCTTATTTAAATAAATTAATAATAAATGTCATAATCTAATCCATGTGGGCCCTAATGGTCATATTTTATTCCTAAGGATGTTTTTGGTAGAATCACACTTATCCAATAGAATTAGGACATGTGTTAGGGTAATTATAATATCAATTTTACCCTTAATTAACCTATTTACTTTTAACCGTGGTACAAAAAGTAAAACGTTACTATTCACCAAAAATTGTTTTCATCTCATTGAACCACATTTTAGTACTTGATATTTACCGTGTCTCTCGGATTTTCAAAATTCCACTCATAGAAGCGGTCAAATTAATTTTTATGTGAATTTTGAAATTCTCCTAGGAGGTGGGTAAAAGACGGTGAAAAGTTCAATAAACTTTTTATATATCTAAAATTATTATAAAATGACTCCAATGACATAAATTGAACTTATTTAGGTATTATGTATCAATTTTGACCAAAAATAAATTCAAATAAAATAAATAATTATTTAAATAAAAACACAGTTTTTAAATTGTAACCTAGTGTTTTCACTATTCATCAAAAATTGAAAGTTTTCAGAAAAATACCAAAAATTCACCCTAGGATAATTTCGATATTCTGAATCCAAAAATGAAGTCCATTTTGAATGATAAAATTTATAAAATTTCAAAAAGTGGGTATTACTATTCATAATGGCTAGTTTATATAACATATCGTTGTTTAGCAAAACTCGGTATTGCGTACAACACACACTATCGTGGAAGGTCGTGATTGCGTGTAATGAAAGACAATTCATGGATGCATGTTGTGAAATCTCTTTTTGGTGTATAATACAACACAAGACATTAATGAAATTAAAAATAATATTTTTCATTAAATCTCCGGGTGTTACATACATGGCGACATCCGGGCCGAACGGCCCACTCAGTCCGTAGGCCTGGGCCCAGTGGACCGGGCCGAACATAACAGGATGACCCCCCGAACGGGTTGGGTTAGACCCAGTGAGTCTGACCAGGTCGACCCAGACCAGGTTAGCCTAGACAGGGTTGGGCTGACTCGGTCTGACCGGTTTGGACCAGACTTGGGCCCACTATAGACTCCATTACCTTCTTGGGCCATATCTTTGGCACTGGACGTCCGTTTGATGAACCGTCAGTGGTGCCAGTATTTTTGAAGCAAAGTCGTCCCTTTTAGAATACCCCATTGGAGTTCAACGTATAGTGGAGATACGATCAGGTTGGATCGTACACAAATCCAACCGGGCCCCTGGGAGAAAAGTTTAATAACTAATAGACCGGGTGTCCGATTGACGCGGCGTCTATTGCGTTGAGACCCCTATGATGTGGCAGACCTTTCAGATACTTCTAAGTGGGACTTTGTAAATGATGGAGTATCGACCAGTAGCTTCTGGAGAGGACCTTCAAGAGATGAGCATGCATTTGTGCGGGAACCATGTAGCTGGCTGAGACTTGATGACTGCTGATCGATTTGACTCTGAGTGATTCGACTAGCCCCGTGGGGAGCACCTCTGTGTGAGCGCAGAAGAACCACAAAAGGGAGTGCCTCATTGTGAGCATGGTACACCCATGGTACTCGACACATGGAGTACCTCTGCAGGCTACGAGGGGGAGCACCTCTGTGTGAGTGTAGCAGACCCACGGTGGGGAGTGCCTCTATGTGAGCACAGCAGATCCATGATAATCTACAGGAGTAGTACCTCAGTAGACCAAGTTATTGGGAAGAACCTCTGTGTGGCGAGGTAGACCCACTATACTTGATAGAGAAGAATTTCTCCTACATCCAAGGGTTTAGATTAATACTACCCCTAGAATAAAATCTTGGTTGAGCTGAGTCAATGACATTTGTGTTTTCCTCATGATTGAGATAGCTTATTGATAACTTAGGTATACGTATGGGCATATACCTAAGTAGTGGTTATCCATTGTTTTCATACATTATGGTTATCCTTGTTGGATTTTTTGAGACCTTGAGGGTCTCGGGGTCCTTACTGAGTATCATTATACTCACCCTTACATGGTCTATTCCCACACTTCATTGTGTTGGTTGCAGATGACAGATGACGCTGAGTGAGGAAGAGTGTAACAGGACTGGACGGTACCCGGAGGTGGACCACTATGTGTAACGGTACGCGGAGGAGGCAAATGGACGTGGAGTGCTAAGGAGGCCATCTATTCCTACCCTTCAGGTATGAACCCCGGAGGATGACATAGTGGCTTCATTACTTTTATTCAGTTGTACTTACTTTTCAGTTGTACCTGTACATTCCTGTTGGGATTGAATTTCTGGCCACTTTTACTTTCCTGCAGTTCCTTTGTATAGAGTATTAATTACTTTTTTTCATCCAGCTGTGTTCTCCAATGTGTTTGTTTACGGTTATAAAGTCAATGCATTCCCAGTTTAAGGACTTATGCCTTTGGTGCTAGTCTCTAGCCCCTGGACTATGGACGGAGGGCTTGGGGTAGTCACGATATGAGACCCGGGGGATGGGTCGTGACAATTTGGTATCAGAGGAGTCGGTTCTATTGCATAACGTAGAACTTTGATCATTCTTTTCTGTGTAGCAATAGTATTAAAGGTACAAAGTGTGGTTTTCAGTTTAGGGAGTCCAGTGTTGGAGCGGTCGGCCGACGTATCCATACACCAGGACCCTAACTTCTGATTTCTGACTCAGTTCACGAAAACAATGACTGCGTTTCTGTTTCCAAAAGTTTTTTTAAGTCATCTCAACCAGTACAGCTCACCAGGTATAATATTATGACCATGTCACATCTGTTTCTTTTAGGATGCCTCCCCGTGGATGAACAGTTACAACCCCGAGAGTCATACGCTTTGATATCCCAATGAGTGACAATGCCTCAGTATATGTCCCTTTACCAATGGAGGCACCAGCGGTACTACTTCCCGTTGGGCCACTGATGCCACCAGCCCCAGCAGCAGATGATGCATTCTGCTTGAGCTTGTTGCATGAGTTTTAGTGCCATAGGCCACCCAGGTTCAGGGGAGAGATGGACCCACAGGCAGCCGAGGAATGGATGGATGCTATTGTGAAAGTCTTCAGGCTAGTAGGGACACTAGCAGACTTCATGGTTGTCCTTGCAGTGAGTCTCTTTTAGGAAGGAGCAGGCAGATGGTGGAGCCTAATGGTCCATGTGGAAAATGAGGCAATGCTACTCTAGGCAGACTTAGAGAGCCTGCTTCGGGCGGAGTTTGTCCTAGACACCCTACATGCGGTGTAGATACAGGAGCTACTACATCTACAAAAAGGTATCATGGCGGTGGAGCAGTACTGAGCAAGGTTCACCGAACTCTCCCTCTACTCCACAGATATTGTGTGGGACCCACTCTTCAAGGTCTGGACCTTTGAGCAAGGGATCAGGAAAGAGAACAGATCATCGATGTTCTCCCTCAGCATCCCGACATAGGCTGGGGTGTTAGAGAGAGCACTCCTAGTGGAGAGTTTCCATTCTGAATAGTCACCAGTAGTGAGACCCACTACAAGTCAACACACAATAGAGTCTTCTACAGATGGCAGTAGACAAATGTCGTAGAGTTCCAAGAGAACTATACCTACAGGTGGTCAACCGCACGACTCCCAGTCAGTTGTGCGGGGAATATGGATCAGAGAAATAGATACCAGTAGCCGGCAGTGTTACTTATGCAACGGGTAGGGTCACATGGCTCACGACTATCCGACCCAGCATTTAGACGATTAGTAGAATGTTGAGGGACCTCCTAGGTAGAGGCAGAGGTTCGATCATGGTGGATTGTAGGGAGCAGGCGGATGTGGAAAAGGAGCTGGTCGTGCAGCTATTGGTGGATGATGATTCGAGGTGTTACCACCACCACCACCAGGAGGTCCACCATGACCGCATGGAGCCGGTGGGCAGGGGAGATCTCAACTCCATGCAGCTGAGTCCTATGATCACAGAGCTCTGGAGATGGTTTTTAGAACAATCCGTGTCTATTCCACCTTATTTGTTGTTGTTATTGACAATGGTGCTAGTCACTCTTTCATTTCCACATCCCTCGTTCGGATATCAGAGATTCCGAAGGAGCCATCAGTTCGATTCATAAGGCTAGAAACTCCTACGTGAGTAGACTTAATGATTACGAGCTAGTTTCGGTAGTGTGAGATAACTCTAAGAGGTGAGTTCTTTAGCTGGGATCTCCTCATAGCGGCGTCGAGGCCTTATGACGCCATCTTATGTATGAACTAGTTATCTACAGTCTTTGCTCAGATCTACTGGATTAGGCGAAAAGTGCGGTGTGTCCGCACAGATGGGACCAGGTTTACCTTCACTGGAAAGAAAGGAACCTTTACAGCACATGAATCACTTTCTCAGAAGAGGGTGTATCCAATCACTCATCAGTTGGCCTACCTTACCCTCGGAGTATTAGATGTGGAGAGTCCGAATTATCCTGTAGGGGTGGACCAATACTCGGGTGTTTTCCCTGATGATGTTCCATGTCTACCTACTCATAGATAGGTGGAATTTTATATAGACATGTACCCCGATATGGCACCAATATCTACTCCAACATATCGGATGGCTCCCGGTGAGCTTCGTGAGCTGTGGGTACAACCAGAGGACTTTCATGGGAAGGGATTCATCCAGCCCAGTGTTTTGCCCTGGGCAGCACCGATTCTGTTCTCCAAGAAGGCAGATGGGAGCTTTAGGCTCTCTGTTGACTACGATCGCCTGAACTAGGTGACCGTGAAGAACAAGTTCCCACTCCCGAGGATTGGCAACCTCTTTGGTCAGCTAATGGGAGCTCTATGGTTCTCAAAGATAGACCTCAGATCAGGCTATCGCCATCTTATTGTTCGAGATGAGGATGTACAGAAGAAGGAATTCAGATATTGGTATGACTAATATGAGTTCTGGGTTGTGCCTTTTGGCATAACCAATGATCTGGCAGTGTTCATGGGACTCATGAGCAGGATTTTCAAGCCTTACCTCGATCACTTTGTCATTTTCTCGATTGACGAAATTCAGATCTACTCGACTACTGAGGAGGAGCATGCCTACCATTTTCAAGTAGTACAAGACACACTCTAAGAGCACCAGCTTTATGGTAATCTCTTGAAGTGCCAGTTTTGGATTTGAGAGGTTCACTTCTTGGGAAACGTCATCTCATAGGCTGGAGTTGCAGTAGATCCAGCAATGATTGAAGCGGTACTTGCTTGGGAGCCACCCAAAAGTGTGACAGAGGTACAAAGTTTCCTGGGTATGGCTGGTTACTACCGGTGGTTCGTTCCAGACTTCTCCAAAGATACGTCACCACAATCATCCTTGAAGAAGAAGGGGAAACCCTTTGTGTGGTTAGAGATATGCCAGTAGAGCTTTTAGATGCAGAGGAAGAGGCTGACTAGTGCCCCCATTTTGAGGCTTTCAGAGGTGGACGTAGGGTACATAGCTTACTACAACGCATCAGGGACTAGAAATGGGTGTGTCCTGATGAAGGAGCGAGCAGTGATCACATATGGTTCTTTTCAGCTAAGAAAACATGAGAAGAACTACTCTACCCATGAAATAGAGTTAGCAGAAGTGGTCTTTTCCTTGAAGATGTGGTGGCACTATCTGATGGGCGAACGTTTTACCGTGTACCCCGATCAAAAGAGTGTCAAGTACATATTCTCTCAGAAGGATCTGAAACTGAGAAAATGATGATGGATTGATTTCTTCTAGGACTATGACTTCATGATAGTTTATACTCATGTGAAGGGGAATGTTGTTGCAGATGCACTCAGCAGGAGGTCTGGTATACAACTACTAGGAGAAGTGACAGAGAATATCTCTGCCTTACAGATATCCTTTTTGGATTGAGAAGGAGTAGTATTTCGACAGTATCTTACAGTCACTCCCCCACTTCTTCAGCGAGTCACGATGGTACAACATGGGGACGCTGACTGTGAGACACGACATGCTCGGATATCCATAGGGCAGGCACCTGATGGATTTTCTGAAGGTGAGGAGCACGACATCCTCTTCAGAGGACGTACCTTGGTACCATTGGAACTTATGGAGGGAGTGTTGAGGGAGTTCCAAACATCCCCTCTATCAGTACATCCAGGTGTGGAAATTATGTATTAGGACCTCAGAAGGTAGCATTGGTGGCCAAGAATGAAGAAGGAGGTAACAGAATTTGTTTCTCGATGACTCACTTGTTAGCAAGTGAAGGTGGAGCACCAGGTACCAGCAGGCTTGGTCCAGCCTTTAGAGGTCCCATAGTGGGAGTGATACAGGATATCCATGGACTTCGTGATGGGTCTTCAACGTACATCCAGGGGACAAGACTCGATTTGGGTGATTGTTGACCAACTCACCAATTCAGCCCACTTCCTACCGATCAGAGATCAGGGATTAGTAGAGAACTTAGGACACCTCTTTATAAAGAAGATTTTGTGTTTACATTGAGTACCTTCTTCTATTTTCTCCAACCATGACACAAGGATTACTTTATGGCTATGGAAGGGGATGAATGAGGCTTTTGTGACACATCTTCGCTTGAGCACCGCCTTCCATCCTCAGACAGATGGTCTGACTGAGCGGACCATTCAGACCCTCGAGGACATGCTACATTCCTGTGTCCTCAATTTCGGTCATAGTTGGGAAGATCACTTTCCTTTGGTGGAGTATGCATATAACAACAACTATCAGTCCACCATAGTTATGGCACCTTTCGAGGAGTTGTACGGTTGACCTTGCAGTTCACCCTTATGCTAGACTGACCCAGGGGAGTCAGCACAAGTGGGACCAGAGATGGTGCGAGCTACCACCAAGAAGGTGCAGATCATCCAGGAGTGGATGAAGACTGCACAGAGAAGACAGAAGTCGTATGATAACATGAGACAAAGGCTTCTAGAATTCGAGGATGGAGACCACGTCTTTCTATGGGTCACACCACAATGAGGTTTACGGAGATTTGGTTGAGGTAGCAATTTATCTCCGCGATTCATTAGACCTCTCCATGTCCTCAGCAGAGTAGGCGAGGTGGATTAACGCTTATATCTTCCACCTCAGTTGCACTGGGTGTACGATGTCTTCAATGTATCTCATCTGAGGAGATACGTGCATGACTCATATCACATCATTGACCATGGAGAGATGGACATCGATGGAGGGGTTACATTCACAAAGGTTCCAGTGGATATTGAGGATCAACATGAGAAGCTCTTACATGGACAGTCGATACGTCTGCTGGGAGTTCACTGGTAGCACGAGAACCTCCAGGAGAGCACATGGGAGTGGGAGGCATAGATGCTTTCTTAGTACCCCCATTGGTTCCCCTTGTTCGAGTTGTATATTACGAGTAAATAAAGACTTGAGGTGGGGAGAATGTAAAGACCCAGAAATCCCGTGGATTTTTTTTTAATACATGGTATTTTTACGAGTCCATAAAAATTCACGACACTTGATTCCGAGGCCCAGTGTTCCTAGAATCAATTTATGAAATTTTGTTTGGGTACGTTTAGAAAACGTATGATCGGGATTTTATAACAATTGAACCGGTGCTTGGAATTGAAATCAAAGGGCACCGTTGAACTTGTAGCGTCGATATTCGCTTAAAAAGACTTTCACCTCGATGGCAGATGGTCAATAATAAAAGTTAGTGCTTGGATTTTAATAAAAAATTAATAAAATAAAGTGTACAACACTTTGTTTTATTTTACGTTTCCATGTGTGTGATTGTTGGTTAAAAACTCCAAGAGGCAGTTGGAGGTGGGGGAAACCACACCTTATCCTCCCATGAGAGGTTATGGTGGTGGGGCCCACCCAAGCTCAACCTCCCATGGGAGGATAAATATGGTGGGGACCACCCGGGCCTATAACCCCTTAGAACTCCCAATTTAAGGGGGAGAAACTCTCCACCTTCCATTAATTGTGGGGAGCCTCTTCAACTCCCAAACACTTAATGATGCCACCATCCTCCACATTAACTTCGTGCCAACTTTTGAATTAAATTAATTTAATTATAATTTTTGAATTTTAAATCCAACATTCAAAAATAATAGATAATATTAATTTTTGTTGGACATTTCACCTTCGGCTTTCCATTATTCATTTTGGTGGAAGGGAGGGAGAAGATAGCTAGAGAGAAAATCTCCCAACGAAGAACCAAGAACTCTCCAATGAAGAATGATTCATCCACCAATGAAGGACACCTTCTTCCTTCTTCAACCAGAACAAAGGTGGGAGCACCGTCCTTGAGGAACACTGACGATGCCATCCTCAGCTTGTTCTTTCCAGACAACAACGAAATGAAATTCTCTTTCCGCGACATCGTCAAAGATCATCGATACGAGGTAGGGGGTTTATTACTTATTGAATTTGTACCTTTTTTCTACCTTCTTCAAAGGATGATAAGGGATTTATGTGGATGTATTTTTGATCATCATCTTCTCATGATGATCCAAATGATATCTCCCTAAACATAGAGGGTACGGGGCAACCTAACAAGGCCCGACAACCTCCATTATTTTCTCTTTTCTTGCGGCGTTTTATGGCATGGTGATGTGGTGACGACGACAAAGGTGGAAATGAAGAAGGAAGCGCAACCTTCGGCCTCCGCGAATCATGCCGCCCCCGCGGTGCCCCGAAGCTCCCAGCCGAACACTGCCGGTGCCCTCCCCGGAGCATGACACGCCTTCCCGCGGCCTCCCGGCGCCCTTCCCGGCGCACGGCCCGCCTACCCGCGGCCTCCAGGTGCCCTGCCTGGCATGAGGCCTGCCTACCCATGGCCTCCCGATGCGCAGCCCCCTTGAGAGGCCGAACTGGCGCCCTGTCGGTGGCCCTGCGGCCTGCCCGGCCCCTACCGCGCCCAGCCCAGTGCCAATGTCGCATTCCCAGCGCACTCCCGACATCCCTGCGGCCTGCCCGGCCCCTCCCGCACCCTCTTGGTGCACCCGTGGCCTGCCAGGCATCCAGCAGGCCTGCTCGCGCCCCGCGTGCTCTAACTACGGCCATCCCACACCCCGCTTGGCCTACCCGCTCACCTCCTGGCCGACCGACCTCCCGGTCCGAGTTGCACGAGCCACGCCGCTCGTGGCGCTGGCTGAACCCACCCCGACCTTTGGCCTGAGCCGCCTATGTAGAGACATCCGGGACGAACCGCCCTCACAGTTCGCTGGGTCAGGCCCTACGGACTGGGCTTAACATAACTGGTTGACACGCCAAATGGGCTGGGTCATACCCAGCGAGTCTGATCGGGTCGAACCAGACCAGGTTGGCCTGGACTAGGATGGGCTGAGTCGGTCCAATCGGGTCAGACCGGACCCAGGCCCACTACTGACCCCTTTTCCTTCTTGGGCCATAACTTTGGCACCAGACGTCTGTTTGATGAACCTTCAGCGGCGCCGGTATTCTTAGAGTGAAGCCGTACCTTTGAGAATACCCCACTAGAGCTCAGGGTATTGTTGAGATACAGTCAGGTTGGATCGTACACGAATCCAACTGGGCCCCCGAAACAAAAAGACTAATAGCTAACAGATGAGGAATCCGATTGATGCACCGTCTCTTGTATTGAGACCTATATGACGTGGTAGACCTTTCAGATACTTCTACGTGGGACTTCGTGAAGGTTAGAGTATCAACCAGTAGCTTGGGGAGTGGACCTTCCAGATACAAGAATGCATTTGTGGGGGAACATAGTAGCTGGATGAGACATGATGACTAATGATCGATTCGACTCAAAGTGATTCAACTAGCCTAGTGGGGAGCGCCTCTGTGTGAGAGTAGGATACCCGTGGTGGGGAGTGCCTCTGTCTGAGTGCGACAGACCCACTATACTCGACACGTGGAGTACCTTATAAGGCTACGAGGGGGACCGCCTCTATGTGAGCGTAGAAGACCCACGGTGGGGAGCGCCTCTATGTGAGTGTGGAAGCTCCACGGTAATCAACAGGGGGAGTACCTCAGTAGTCCAAGTTAGTGTGAAGATCCTTTGTGTGATGCGACAGGCCCAATGTACTCGATAGAGAAGGATTTCTCTAGTAGCCGAGGGTTCAGATTGATACTATCCCTAGAATAACATTCTATTTGAGTTGAGTCAATGGCCTTTCTGTTTTCCTCATGATTGGGATGGGTTACTAGATAACTTATGTATATGTATGGGCGTATACCTAAGTAGTGGTTATCCATTGTTTTCATACATTGTGGTTATCCTTGTTGGATTTTGTGAGACCATGAGGGTCCCAGGATCCCTACTGGGTATCATTATACTTACCCATGCACGGGTGTTGACGCTCCTTTCCGTCACAGAGTCTAACGACTGAGAAAAGGGAAATACCTTAGTCCAAAGTGATTCATCCTTTGAAAAAACATAAAAAATCGACAAAGGGATGAACAAGGAGAACATTACCCATAGGTCGCGCAAGTTCCCTCATGGTTGCAAAAGTACACTTGCGTGCCGCCTAGTGGTCGTGCAAGTCTACTTGCGCGACGCCTTATGGTCGTGCAAGTGACTTGCGCGTTATGGTCGTGCAAGTGACTTGCGCGTTATGGTCGTGCAAGTGACTTGCGCGACCTAATTGATAACCGCCCGGTAACCGCCCGAGGTCTTCTCCTGCATATAAATAGACGCTTTAGGCCCCCCATTCGAGGGGATCTTTTTCCAGAAACTCGGATTGAAGCTCCCGACGCCCAAGTCTCTTCTCAAAGCTTCCGGAACACTTATGAGGTAATTTCTTACATAGAACGAAATATTTAAAGAGAGGGAGGAAGGCCTAAGTGTTGAAACTCATCAACACTTGCGCGCCTGAATGGCCAGCCCTTAAGGGAACTGGTCATACTTGCGCGCCGCCTTATTCCTTCAATAGAATTTGCGCGTCCCTTTTCTGGAAGAACCTCAAGGGGATTCTAAAGGGTTTAAAAAGGAGTCGCTCAAGTATTTCAATTCCGATTGAAAATCGCGCAAGTACACCATGTGTCGCGCAATGAATACCTGCGCGACCAACACTTGCGCACCCATGCAAGACTTGCGCGCCTTTCAAGACTTGCGCGCCCCTATCTTTCTGGGTGCCCATCTTGCCCATTTTACCCCACTTAAGCCATTTTACCTTTCCTATTCAAGATTCAGTCTTCAAGATACTCTTCAAAGCCATTTATGGCATGATTTATTGATTTGTCTTCCTTATCTGAAAGGAATTCGGTGGAATATCTCTCAAAACCTAGTGATTTATACATCTTTATGTCACCAAAGATTGAGAGTTCGTTCATTCAACCTCATCCTTTAAGATGAGAGAATCCTTAACCTGGGTATCCTTTTCAAGAATAATCCCCAGTTATAAATCCTTTAATCTGGGCATCTTCCTCAGGAGTTAGCCCCAAATTCTTAAAGTTCCCAAACATGGGCATCCTCCTCAGGAGTAAGCCCCAAACCTTAATTCCTAACCTGGGCCGCCTTTTTTAAGTCCCAGTCATAATCTTGGGCTTCCCTTTTAGGAGTAAACCCCAAGCCAATTAATTTCTCTTAACCAGTCCTAAATTACGTTTGATATGGGGTTCCTTCTCAGGAGTAAAACCCAATTATCAATCCTCTCCTAATTTGGGTTTCCTTTTCAGGAATAAGTCCCAAGTTAGAGTATTCAAATCTCCCTAAAGCACATATACCTTTATGGACCCTGTTCCTAGATTTTCTCCCTAAAAGTAAATCCTAATCCTTCATCTATTTGGGAAGTCATACATACATAAGCCCCAAACAATTTCTTATGATTGCATCTTTCATGGCACAATTGTCTAATTTTTACCAATACCTCTTGTTTCTCACACCGAGCATGACTCACGTGAGCTTAGAGTGTAAAAGTAATTATGACATTCTTCTTTGAGCCATCAATCATAAACATCATACTCCATTACTCGAACTACGTGGGTTCTGATTCCTTTTCCAAAACAAAGTATACGTAGGTAGCCCATTTATGGGTTCGATCCCAACTTTGAAATAATCCCCGTCCTTCTGAATGACGATAAACTTCAAGTGCCCCACTGAGTGGCTTTAAAACCAGCCTGGTCATCATAATGACCAAGAGACTTTTATATAAATGTTTTGAAGGATACCATTGACCAAGAATCTCTAAACAGATATAGATGATTCTCTATTGATGAAGAACCTCGAATACATATAAAAGATTATCTAAATTTCTTGCATATTTAATAATTGATTTTTAAAATTAAAGGAAAGCTCATTTTATACTTGGTAATGTAATAAGGATTCACGAACATAACTTAAATCTATAAAGAGAGTCCCGGAGTAGACAATAATTCCCCTCAAAAAGGTATGATGAGTCCTACCTCCCATCCTCTCGACCAATGCAAATTCCTAAGCCTCATTAGTCCACAAACTAATGAGCGCCTACCTTTGGAAAGTAGGTCCAAACGGATGTGGAATCATTGGATGTTTCCGGTTCTACGAACAAACCCGCTAGAAACCGATCAGAACATTTGAATCTACCGTCCAGGAGGTCATCCCGGAAGTCCATGCGAAACAAAAAATGGTGAACCCGACGTGAATCCTTAACCACGTTAAAGTGATGTTCTTCTTATTTTTTAGGCCCCTTGGGCCAAAAAATCAATCATTGACATTTGCTCATCCAAAAGATGCAGTGGCCAGATTCATCTTGATTATGTCTGTTATATGGAACAGGCACTCTTTTCTCAAGATCTTCTGCAAAATGGCTTTTCTTAAATTCACCCCTGTAAATACTGCTGCTGTGAACACCTCTACTGTGAGGTCTGCTGCTGTGAAAACCAATGCTGCTACTCTTGCTGGAATGTCGTCCGCTCTGAGTGTGACATCACCAACTCAGCATCTTCAACGCTGGGTTTCTAATGCACTGGTTAAGGAGTACCATCGCAATGGTACTATCCCATCTTTGGAGGCCGCTCGTCAAGCCCTCCAAGTTAACAACTCTACCTGGTCGTCCGGACAACGGCGGCCAGCGATCAAGAAGCAGACGGTGCTGACTACCGTCTCCAACTGTTTCGGGTCGTTATCCCCGGAACACAATTTCCATTCACTCCCTTACTCTGAGGAATTGAATGAGCAGGTCCCGCATGGCCTTAATTCAAAAATACATGCGTCCTTCTCAAGGGCTCCCATCAGCAATCGCCGCCAGACTCGTGCGGTAGTGCACCCTCAACATGATGAGGGTACAGACTCCAGGCATTCAGCTCAGGTTCCTCGAACCCGAGCAGGCAAGATGAACCGCCAGAGACGGAATCCGGTTAACAATGGGAAGGTTTTCATCCCTGCCATCTCTGAAGAAGTCCACCAACCTAACATGGTGGAAAATAACGAGCATTCACAATCACCTATTCGTTTTAATTCCGCTTTCCAGCAGACTCGTCGGGCAGCATCACGCCAATCCCGCTAGGCAATTCCGGCGGAGTACTATAGGCAGGAACATACACCTGCTTATACATCACCAGTTAGTCAGCAGGCTCGTCTGACTACATATAATGGATCTCGTCAACCGTGTTTGGCGAAGTGTAATCAGCAGGAACATACACCTGCTAATACTAATCAAGCCTACCAGTAGTCTCGCTTGGTAGCACACGGAGAAGTCAGTCAGAAAGCCCCGACGACAAACAGGAGGCAGACTCAACTCTCTGCCTCCACACTTGAGTACTGTCAGGATTCACTAACAGGAAAAGGAGGACAGAAGCAGGCACATACACCTACTCCAAGCCCGGAATGGACGTATATCCCCGTTTCGACGGCTGAAGTCACCAAACATATTTTTTCAATGGTGAAAGAGCAGAAGCAAATTCCTGCTCATATTCTGGATGCTTTCCAGGATATCATAACAGCTTCAGCATCATCTCAGGGACAGACACATAAATCTATCCCTAGCAGTGGAGTGACACATCAACGATTCACTCCGGAACAGACACACACATCTGTTCCAGTCCAAGAGGGTTATGGGGCATACTCCCCCATATCATACGGACAACCAAGTCAGGCACATACACCTGATTTGAGTGGAGATCGTCAGCCTAACCTGACCATCTTTCCTGATCAGGCACATACACCTGCTCAGAGTAACCACTTTCATCAACAAGTGGTTTCTAAAGTGAGTAAGAAGACATATAAGAAAAAGATCCGCCCAGCACAGTCAGGAGATCAAAGGCCAATATGCAACAAGTCCTTGCTCGATGCTGGTGTTCTTGAAGACCTCAGACATTTATCTGTCAGAATTCAAGATTCTGCTCCCTCAGTTCCCAATAACGGGAACATTAATTTTGAAGGTCTTCAACAGACACTTCTTCATGAAGGCTTGCTTCATGAAAGTTCGGTCAATCTTGAAGTTTCTTCTTCAGATGAGAGCCACAGGAACCCTCTGTGTGGTCAGAAGACCAAGGAGCAAGAGATCTCATCTTTTGTTGTAACCCATTATGGTGGTCCTCCCCATGATGATGAACTTCGCTGCGAAAGTCCTCTCCGCAGTAGTGATTCACATTGCCTGGAAAATACTCTAGTGGATAATGTAGTGCCGAGAAAGCCCTCTTATCTTGAGGCACTTGCAAATGCGAAACTGGTCATGTCTGATGCTTTATCTCTAACAAGTGAAATACTTTCTCAATCAGAAGATAGCCCAGGGTGTAGGTCATTCTCCGAACCACCCCTAAGTCATGCATCTTCTAGTTTGATCAATGATATCTCTACCAATCTTGTTGAATCTGATGAAGCAACAAGGAAACACCAACTCTGGTCAAAACATGTAGAAGAATATTCATTTAATGTTAAAGAGGAAATGCTGAACATGAGGAAAAAACTGGCAAAAGGTGAAGTACCAGTCATGTATTGGCCTTTGGCTGACTCCCAGCACGACATTCCAAAGATGTTGACGGATGATGGAATCCATGATGTTCGTATCAACATATGGAAAAATGTTTGTCAATTAAAGAAGAAGGTATTGTCTTATGATGAATATGAAAATCATCTTAAGATAATAGAAGGTCTATAACGTCAGATTGATTTGGCATCTCTATCAGTCTCTCGGTATCCGAAGGCTGAAAAGCAACAGAGAACCCTTCAACGTTCATGCCTTGGCGCACTAAGAAGATTGCGTCAGTTAATTGCCAATGCTCCATCTGGTGTTCATATCAGAGGATGGGGTGTTCACGGAGCACTACATTTCACAGTGCTTTCCAGTCAGCAAAGCCCGCCGAAAATGGTTTCATGCAATGTTATGGCCCATGGCCGGCCACAGTCAATGGGCTTTGTTCATAATCAAAAGCTTGCTCAAGAACAAGCTTCAACTAGTTCCTCTCAAAATCAAGTATATAGAGAACAAGTTGTTGAATTGCTCCTATATCAAGCAGGCGAGAATATTGCACAAGCCTCTCGTCTGGAGAAAACATGTCATCAAATGACAGAAGTTTCAGAAATCATCCAATGGTCTGTTGAACCAGGTGATAAAAGTGGATACAGGTTAATGCATCCAGCTAATTTCCGAACTAAGATTCGCAAGATCAAGAGAGATTTTAAGAAGATCTCAGACATAGCATGTCAAGAGACACCGCATCTTGTCAGACTGAGGACTTCTCCAAACCAACCCTCAGAGTCAACAAATGGGATTCGAGGATTTGAGCGGAAGTAGCAGGAACATCCCCAGTCCACCGGACTAGGGAATTTTTCAAATCCTCAATCCCTCCCTCAGAGAAAGTTAGTATTCTCTTGATTAGGGAATAAGACTCAAGAGGAACGAAGAGCCAAGCTATCAGGAGATTCTCTCCAAGTGACGGTTCTCCAAGAAATTCCTGAGGGATCAAGTCAACGGAATGTCGTGTCTCATCATGGACATGGAAGAAGTCAATATCACAGAAATGCTGATAGAAATGATTCCATGCAATATGAATCCATTAATTTCATCAATGTCCTTGTTGCTGATTCACCAGATGATGCTCAATCAGAAGGATCAGACGAAGAGGTTCCTGCTCAAGAAGTTGCGCACAGAGACCTAAATGAAGAAGGTGTGCGCACACGTAATCAAAGGCTTACCCAAAATCTGGGTATTCCTTCAAGTAACCCACTTCCCCCTCTCCAAAAAGGATCCAATAAGGGGAAAGGAAAGAATCAGGTTACTTCTCACCCTTCCTCTAAAGGAGGTCAATCGCTCTCATTAGAGAAAAGGTTTGCACAACAGGAGGAATAAATGAAAGAATTAAGAAGGTTGAATGCAGAACTACTTCAGAGTAGTCTTCTTCTTAAGAATGCTGATGTCCGACAGCCGAAGGAATTTGTTATAACTACTGAGATGGATCAAGAATATCCTCCTTTATCAGTACACCCTCAGAGGTCTAATCCTATGGGTCAAACGCAACAACGGTTGGTAGCACTACCATAAGTTGCAGCACCAACCACCACGTCTGCCCATGCTCTATTCATTGCACCTACCCAAAACCAAGTTCAACCTGATGTTTCTCAAAAGTTAATAACTACTATTGAGTCATTAACAGCTCGGTTAGAAACTATGGAAGGGAAACAGACGCAAGTTTAACCTGAAAAGAAAGTTTACCCTGAATGGGTAGATTCAATTTCTCCTCCATCCAGTTTTGGAAACCCTTTTTTCCCTACATTCAATGGATCAGGTGATCCTGAACAACATTTGACGCATTATGTGTCTTGTTGTGATCCTATGATGGGAACTCCAGAGCAGCAAGAAGCAGTGAAATTCAGATGCTTCGTGCGAACCTTGCAAGGACAAGCTTTTGTCTGGTATACAAGCTTGCAATCCCGGTCAATCATCAGATGGGAGGATCTTCGTCAAAAATTCCTTCTTCAGTTTAGCTCAACTTTGCCAAAAACGACAGTTTTCGATCTTACAAACTGCAAACAAAGGGAGAATTATAGAGTCTCTGATTTCATTGCTCGATGTAAGGGATTAACGTATTCCCTGAGTTTAGCACTCCCTCAGGAGGAATTGTTGCCAATCTGTGTGGAAAATTTGCGTGACGAATTACGCACGCCATTGATCCCTATGAAATACACAGGAGGGTTTTGAGACCTTACTTCAATCGCTCAACAGATTGAAGATTCCCTTATACAAGCTATGGTTAAATCTTGTATAATTCCATCAGCTCCATGAAGGAGAATGGGTAAAGCGGAAACTGCCACAGTTATGCTTAAACAAGCACCTGTACCTATTTCTACTTCAAAACCTTCATCTTATCGAAGGGCTCCACCTCCTGAACGACAACAACAAAGGCTGTTTCGTCCAAATGTTCAAAGAGATCAATGACAAAAACAATTTGAGGATTTGAAGAGTAAAACATACTCTTTCCGAAGTGAGAAAGTTCCTAGTTACTTCATTTCAGCTCTGGAAAATAATTTGGTTCAATTACCAGTGCCCAAGAGGCCAAACAAGGAAGGAGATGAAGACCGTCCCAATTATTGTCCCTTTCATCAAATATTGGGGCATCCCATCCAGGAGTGTTTTGTCTTTAAAGACCTCCTGCAAAAGATGGTCGACTTGGGACAAGTCAAATTGAAGGGTTCTTCAGCTCATGTAGCGTGTATTACCGCTACAGATCTAGGGGAAGGAGGCGAGTGGCAGGAAGTCAAAAGCAAAACTGCGAAAAAATATGATGATTGGATGGTCAGAAAGACAATCAATCGGACCCATTCCATTTTGCGAACACAATTGAAGAAGCCAATTGTGTCTCCTACAAAAGCTGCATTAAAGCCTCCATCAAAAGACAAATCCTCAAAAGGGCAGCACAATTCAAAGAAGAAAGAGGAATCAGGAGAAGATGAGTATGTATCAAAGCCTAAATTGTCTTTGACTCTGGCAGATTTCATGCCATCTACATCAAAGCCACGGGCACCGCCCCATCAAACGGCACAACCTAAACAGGATAACCAGGCAGAGTCTTTATCAGACGAAGAGTTAATCTTTGGTTCTGTTAATATGATTCAATTAACAGATCCATATTCCAGTCTTGATGATCCTAAATTCCCTGTATCAAATAAAGAAATCTGAGGAGGTTCTAGAGGTTCAGGATATAGGGGAAGATGTGGATCTTTTGGAAGCCACTGCTCTAATTTTACCCCTGCTAGCACTGTATATGCAGTAGAAACTCGTGGTAGATCCCTTCAGCGAGCTCAAAAAGAACAAGCAAGTTCTTCTGCCAATGGCCAACTCAGTTTTTGCACAGTTATTTTGGAAGACCGATTAAAAGTTCCATCTTCTTTATCTCAGCAAGTAAATGGATCTAATCAGTCTAATCTTCCAAAACCAAGGATGCTGCCAACTTCAATACTAGATGCATCAGCTTCCAAAGCATCTGCTTCCAAGGTACCTGCTAAACCGCATATTCCTATTGGGAAACGCAGACCTCTAGATCAAAAGTATGATATATTGAAACACTTGGCCCAAGTACCAGCCAAGTTATCAATTTTGAATGCTTTGAATCTGTCAAAAGATCTTCGGGAAGCACTCATCGAAGCTTTGTCAAGTCCTCTGGAGTTTGAAGCTGAAATTGCTGCAGCTGAAATCTATCACATAGAGAATAATCCTGCAGAATGCCATGCAGTGATATCTTTTACTGATAAAGATGAAGATGATGTTGTGCATGGGCACATAAAACCTTTGTACATATCTGGAAAAGTCAATGGTGTAGATGTTCGAAGAGCTTTCATTGACAATGGTTCAGGAGTCAACCTCATGCCCATTCGTACACTTCGTCGATTGGGCCTCACGGAATCTGATTTATCTCCTTATACCATGATGTTACAAGGATATGATAAAAATGAACAATAACCAATGGGATAAGTTACACTCAGAACTCAGTTTGGAGATCTTGTATCCAATTCGGATTTCATGATTGTTGATCAAGACTCAGCTTTCAATATCTTGCTTGGAAGACCCTGGCTACATCAGCATGCAGCTATTCCTTCATCATACCATCAATGTCTCAAATACTGTTTCGATGGTCAAGTTGGAACATTGTATGGTGATAAGGCCCCGTTCAAGACATGTGAGTCTCAATACATTGAGGCGGAATTTTGTCCCATGAAGGGAAGAGAAAAATCTACAATGAAGGAAATTACCAAAGTTAATGCTCCATATGGTTTGGAGAAAATTCCAATAAATCCATTTTCACATGTGAGTACAGATTATGTGTTACCTATCAGTAAAATTGACAAAATAGGCCCAAATAAAAATACTCTTATGGAAAGATCCATAATTTCAATTACTGCGATCGATCCAGACAACATGGGTGAAATTGGTAACCTACCAAGCTGTGATGAAAGCATAAGTGGTGATGTTTTCATTTCATCTGCTGAATTCCAACAAGTCTATACTTCGCTAATCAGGCTAGAAGAAGTTATAGCAACACCAGAGGTGAATAATGATGTCGATTCTCAATCCATCATCTCCTCTTTATTTCCCAAAGAAGACCCTTTATCATCAATAGGGTCGGAAATGGAAGCTTCTTCTTCAAAATGTGAAAATTTTGACATCTCTTATGATCATGAGAATTTCGTTTTTTCATCTACTTTGCAAGTAGAAACGGAAGAAATAACACATGATGAAGAGGAAGAGGAAGATCTTAGAGATGCTCCTCCAGCATTTGAAGAGGGTATCTCTACCACTGTGGATGAACTCAGAGAAGTAAATTTGGGTACAAAGAAAGATCCACGCCCCACTTTAATTAGTGCGACCATGACCCTTGAAGAGCAAGAGATGTATATTTCTTTTCTAAAGCAAAATAAAGATATTTTTTCTTAAAATTATACAGAAATTCCTGGGCTTGATCCTGATGTTGCTACTCATCATTTGGGTTTACCAAAAGAACATCGAGGTTTTAAGCAAGCCGTGAGAAGAACACACCCAACCTATGCTTCCAAAATTGAAGCTGAAGTGGATAAGCTGATCAAAGAAAACTTCATCAGAGAAGTTCAATATCCCATGTGGTTGGATAATATTGTCCCTGTAAAGAAGAAGAACGGACAAATTAGGGTTTTCATCGATTTCAGAGATCTTAATCGGTATTGTCCTAAAGATGATTTCCCAGTTCCGATTACAGAACTCTTAATTGATGCGACGGCTTGCTATGAAGTAGTTTATTTCATGGATGGATATTACGGATATAATCAGATCCGAATGGCCCCAGAAGATGAGGAATATATAGCCTTCAGATCTCCTCAAGGTGTGTTTTGTTACCGGGTGATGCCCTTTGGTTTAAAGAATGCAGGTACAACATATCAACGTGCCATGCATCGTATCTTCAAACATCTTTTAGGGAAGTTTGTTGAATGCTATGTAGATGATTTGGTGGTTAAATCCAAACAACGTTCTAATCACTTGGCTGATTTTGAAGTCATATTCCACAAGCTTCGACAACATAATTTGAAGATGAACCCCTTAAAATGTGCTTTTGGGGTAACCTCAGTAAAATTCCTTGGCTTTGATGTACGCCATCGTGGTATTGAAGTTGATCCTGAGAAGACCAAATCAATCCTTAGTATGTCACCTCCTCAGAATTTGAAAGAATTAATAGGACTTCAAGGACACTTAGCCTATATTCGGCGTTTCATCGCCAATTTGGCAGGAAAAAGTTTACCCTTTACCAAATTATTGAAGAAAGGAGTCACTTACCAGTGGACTGAAAAATGTCAAGAATCATTTGATGTTCTCAAGAAATACCTCTTGAGTCCACCAGTACTCATGCCACCTGTTGAGGGTAGACTGCTTATCCTCTATGTGATAGCTTTAGAGCGATCATTGGGTGCCTTTCTCTCTCAAAAGAATGATGATGGGAATGAAAATAGTCTCTACTATCTCAGTAGAACTATGCTTGAAGTAGAAACCCGGTATTCAAGTATTGAAATGTGCTGCCTAGCATTAATCTTTGCAGTTCAAAAACTGAGACACTACCTACAACATCACGAGGTCCAATTGGTATCTCGTAATAATCCTCTCAAATTCATCCTTAGTCGTCCAATGCTTACAGGACGTCTGGTAAGGTGGGCGGTTATTCTACAGCAGTTCGAAATTCAGTATGTGTCTCAAAAGGCAATTAAGGGCCAAGCTCTGGCTGATTTCCTGGCTGAACATCCTTCAGTGGAAGACATGTATTCAGATATCGAACTCCCTGATGAGGAAGTTTTCTCTATTCAAGAGAGTCCTCAAACATGGGAAATGTATTTTGATGGTGCTTCGAGAAGTCCAACAGGGAAGAAAATAGAAAATCCTAAATTCAACAAAGTTGTTTTAGGAATTGTGCTCATTTCTCCAGATAAGGCAGTGTTACCTTATTCCTTTTTGTTGTGGGAAGGTGGTACCAATAATGAAGCTGAATACCAAGCTCTCATTACAGGCTTGGAGTTAGCACTTCAAGAACTAGTGAATCACTTAAAGGTGAAAGGTGATTCAGACCTGTTAATCAAACAAGTCAATGGGGATTATGCCATCAGAAAAGAAGAATTAATCCCTTTGTATGATTACATTAGAGAGTTAATGTCGGAATTCCCTTCAGAACCGACATTTTCTTATGTCCCAAGATCACAAAATGCTCAAGCTGATGCACTGGCCAATATAGCCACAGCTTTAGCAGATCCAAATCGAGACGAGACAACCATCTGTATTGCCCACCGTCGTGCAATTTCACCTTATGTTCAAGTCAGAACAGAGGAAATTAATGATATTAGTCCCATTCCTGAACCATATGGTCATACTACAGGATGGATGTCACCTATCAGGGAATACCTTCAAAATGGAACAATTCCACCTGATAGAGCTGAGAAAGAACAAATCTGGCGACGTGTGGTCAATTTTACTCTTTATGATAGCCCAAACCACCTCGAGAAAATTCTCTACAAACGTTGTTTTGATGTAGTTCTCTTCAGATGTATTGATGGTGAAGAGACAATGGCTGTCATAAAAGAAGTGCATGCAGGAGTCTTTGGTGCCCACCAGTCTGGACATAGACTGTCTGATCAAATTCGAAGGCTTGGATACTTTTGGCCTTCAATGATACAAGATTGTGTTAATTTCACAAAGTGTCATTCATGCCAAGTATATTCCAACTTCATTCATCAACCTCCAGAGTTGCTTCATACAGCTAAATACTCATGGACATTTTCCACATGGGGAATGGATGTGGTGGGACCTTACCCTTCAGCTACGGCCAAGCAGTTTAAGTACATTCTTACTGCTACTGATTTCTTTTCCAAATGGGCAGAGGCAGTACATCTCAAAGAATTCAGTTCTAAATGCATTGTTAGCTTCATCAAGTGTAACATCATTACTATATTTGGTGTCCCTCATTCCATATTGACGGACAACGGCACCAACTTCTGTTCTTCAGAGGTAAATAAATTGTATCAAGAATACAACATTAAGTCCAACCATTCATCTCGATATCATGCGGAGACTAATGGCCAGATAGAAGCCTTCAACAAGACTCATTCAAATATACTGCAAAAGATGGTGGATAAAGATAAGAGGTCATTTCCTCATAAACTCTTTCATGCTTTATGGGCTTATCGGACTACCACTCGCAATGCAACACAGTCAACTCCATATTCATTGGTATATGGAACAGAAGCAGTCTTGCCAATTGAAGTTCAATTGCCCTCACTCCGAATAGCCATTTGTGATCAGTTAGATGAGAAAAGATTGTGCACTTTTCACCACTTGGAAATCTATCATAATCGAATAGCACGAGCTTTTAACAAAAAAGTTCGTCTTCGTTCATTCATTCAGGGAGAATTGGTATTGGTTCTCAGAGCACCAATGATACCAGGAAATAAGCCTCCCAAGCTTGAACCAAAATGGGAAGGACCTTATTCAATACATAAGGTCTACTCTAATGGAGCGTATTCTCTAATCTCAATGGATGGAGAACACATCACGACTCCAACTAATGCCAGATTTCTGAAGAAGTATTTTGTATAAACACAACATATTGTTCCCAGAGCCAAAACAGTAACATTGGTTCATATAATGTCCTACATGACACTAAACTGTATTATGTCCTATCTACATGACATTAAACTGTACAGAAGTTCCTTATTTGTCCGAGATGACATTAAACTATATAATGTCCTACATGACACTAAACTGTATTATGTCCTATCTACATGACATTAAACTGTACAGAAGTTCCTTATTTGTCCGAGATGACATTAAACTATATAATTTCCTACATGACACTAAACTGTATTATGTCCTATCTACATGACATTAAACTGTACAGAAGTTCCTTATTTGTCCGAGATGACATTAAACTATATAATGTCCTACATGACACTAAACTATATTATGTCCTATCTACATGACATTAAACTATACAGAAGTTCCTTATTTTTCCGAGATGACATTAAACTATATAATGTCCTACATGACACTAAACTGTATTATGTCCTATCTATATGACATTAAACTGTACAGAAGTTCCTTATTTGTCCGAGATGACATTAAACTATATAATTTCCTACATGACACTAAACTGTATTATGTCCTATCTACATGACATTAAACTGTACAGAAGTTCCTTATTTGTCCGAGATGACATTAAACTATATAATGTCCTACATGACACTAAACTGTATTATGTCCTATCTACATGACATTAAACTGTACAGAAGTTCCTTATTTTTCCGAGATGACATTAAACTATATTGTGTCCTAGCAACATGACATTAAACTGTGTGGCACTTTCATCGTCCAGCAAGACGTTAAACTGTGTCAGTTCCCTTATCGTCCAACATGATGTTAAACTGTCACATTGGTTACTATTATGTCCTACATGACACTAAACTGTATTGTGTTAAACTATATTATGTCCTAGCAACATGACATTAAAATGTGTGTCACTTCCAACGTCCAGCGTGACGATAAACTGTAAAAAGTCCCCAAAACTGATATCCTCATATTGGTTCACCTTAGTCCTAGCTACATGACTTTAAACTGTACAACACCAGTTCGTCCTTGCTATATGACGTTAAACTATACAGCAATGGTCCAGTATGACTTTAAACTGTATCTTCGTCCCACATGACATTAAACTGTGAAAAAGTTCCCTAAACCGTCCAGCATGACCTTAAACCGCATCTTCCCTGGTCCATGCATATGACCATAAACTAATTTGCAAGTCCCTTATGTCCAGCAAGACATTAAACTGTGACGTCCTAACTACAGGACGCTAAACTGTATAAAAGTCCCTTATGTCCGGAAAAAAATTAAACTATATAATCTCAAAGGTCCAGCATTACATTAAACTGCACCATGCATATGACCTTAAACTATTCGCACTTTCGTCCGACATGACGTTAAAATGGTACACTCTTTTGTCCTTACTGCATGAAATTAAACTGCACAATCCCCCTTTCGTCCAATATGACGTTAAACTGTATTGTCCCCATCGTCCTAACTACATGACACTAAACTGTACAGAAAATCCTTGATATGTCCTACATGACATTAAACTGTTATTTTGTCCCTGCTACATGACACTAAACTGTGCATCACCAATAGTCCTAACTACAAAACTTTAAACTGCATAGTCCCTTGATATGTCCTACATGACATTAAACTGTGCATCGTTAAGGTTGTTGTTATCTCTTGTTTCTCACACCGAGTATGAGTCAAGTGAGCTTAGAGAAAACCTCAACCATAACACTCTCTTTGGGCCCCTAACCATGTGTATGTCCCAACAACATTTTTTATTAGATCATTGTCCCCAAGAACAACTTGATCATTAATTCATTCTTTAATTGAACTACCCGAACTTTGATCCTTGCCCTCCAGGCTGGGTATGTAGGCAACCTCCCAGGGTTTAAGCCCGAAAACAATCTCTTCACATCGGTTCACCACCATCTCATATGATGTTGATTCGTGAAACCGCACCTAGAATCAATATCTTTACATTGATTCACTTTCTTCCTTGTTATATGACGTTAAACTATGCAACACTTTTGTCCGGAACGACAATAAACTACAATATTCTTTGATTTCCTCATTTGAGAGAGAACTATTATTGACATTGATTTTTCAATCATGGTTTTCATTTCAAAAGACTACGTGCATACATGGTAATACCTAAACTTTTTGTCTCAGATTAAACCATCATTGTAGTAAAGTCCCCATTCACCCTTCACATGTACGAACCAAATTTGTACAAAGGGTAGATCTAGAACTACATGGACTTGATTCCCATCCTTATGGGATACGTAGGAACATTTGAGTATCCCTTGAATCCAGTCCCAAGTCTTTTGGGCCTAACCCCAAATTTCACTTTCAGTCCCTTGGCTGAAAAGTCCTCATGAAAACACACACTGTGTATTCATTATAATGGTCCGAACTCTATGACCCTAAACTAAGATCTCTCATACTTTCGTCCTGCACGATGTTAAACTTCATTTCAAGAACTACGTATGTCTTGATTCTCATTCTTATGAGATACGTAGTGAAGTCCAAAATTTCAATTCAGGACCCAGCCACAACATGATTATGGTTATCATTGACCTATGTATCTCTATATACAATGGACAATACCCATATTTATGTGTTATAATCCTAAACTTAAATATTTTCAGATCTTCATAACCCTTTTCATGACTTTTAGTCAAAAAAATGTCAAACTTCTGAGAATTCTTTTGCCTGACTATACAACACGTGCCCATAGGTGGCGTTGCATAAACAGTCTACATAATAGACTTGTTAGCCAAAAGATACTATTTTATTTAACTATGCAGCCAATTCCCTTAGGTGGCCCTGCATAATTCAACCCCCTAACGGGTTTGTTGGATAATAGTAACTTCATTCTTGGGAAGAATGCCTCTTTTGTCCTTATTTGTCTTAAATGATGGTATGTAGGGATCTGAAAAAAATAGCCATCCTTAACATATTTGTCCCATGTCCTTTTTCATGATCTGAAAGTATTCAAGTCTATAGATTATACTCTCTATATTCTCTTTCCCTACGTTTGGGTCAGACCATCGTAGGAGTGATATTTATTCAATTCATCGATATTCTTGTTCGGAAATATCTTCTCCATATTCAAGTACCTCTTTCCATACAACAAACTCTATACGTTAGAAAATTTGAATCTCCATAAAATTTCACTGGCTTTTAGCACTAGGAACGTAAATTTCTGAGAGTTCTTTTGCCTGACTATGCAGCACGTGCCCATAGGTGGCCTTGCATAAACAGTCCACATAATAGACTTGTCAGCCGAAAGATGCCATTTATTTGACCATGCAGCTAATGCCCTTTGGTGGCCCTGCATAATTCAACCCCCTAACGGGTTTTTGTCAAATAATAGTAACTTCATTCTTGGAAACTACTTCTTCTAATGCCTTTTAGCTCTTTTTCATATCATTCCTCAGATTCAAATATTCTTAAGCCATAATTTACAAATTTTCTCTCATACTTGAGTATGGTAATATGTTTTCAGATAAATTGTCAAGGAATTGAATCAATTTTAATCCATTTCGGTCAAAGCTATTTTAACCTTAAACGTTAGCCTTTGTATGTCCGACATGCATGACGTTAAACTGCAAGATTTCTTGTTTTTCTTTTCACCTCAGAGTCAAATCCTCTTTCTCTCCGGATCCAACTCTGAGGGGGGACTTTTGTTGACGCTCCTTTCCGTCACAGAGTCTAACGACTGAAAAAAGGGAAATACCTTAGTCCAAATTGATTCATCCTTTGAAGAAACATCAAAAACCGTCAAAGGGATGAACAAGGAGAACATTACCCATAGGTCGCGCAAGTTCCCTCATGGTTGCGCAAGTACACTTGTGCGCCGCCTAGTGGTCGTGCAAGTCTACTTGCGCGACGCCTTATGGCCGTGCAAGTGACTTGCGCGTTATAGTAATGCAAGTGACTTGCGCGACCTAATTGATAACCGCCCGGTAACTGCCCGAGGTCTTCTCCTGCCTATAAATATACCCTGTAGGCCCCCCATTCGAGGGGACCTTTTTCCAGAAACTCGGATTGAATCTCCCGACGCCCAAGTCTCTTCTCAAAGCATCCGGAACACTTCTAAGGTAATTTTGTACCTAGAACGGAAGATCTAAAGAGAGGGAGGAAGGCCTAAGTGTTGAAACTCATCAACACTTGCACGCCTGAATGGCCAGCCCTTAAGGGAACTGGTCATACTTGCGCACCACCTTATTCCTTCAATAGAATTTGTGCGTCCCTTTTCTAGAAGAACCTCAAGGGGATTCTAAAGGGTTTAAAAAGGAGTCCCTCAAGTATTTCAATTCCGATTGAAAATAGCGCAACTACACCATGTGTCGCGCAAGGTATACCTGTGCGACCAATACTTGCGCGCCCACGCAAGACTTGCACGCCTTTCAAGACTTGCGCACCCCTATCTTTCTGGGTGCCCATCTTGCCCATTTTACCCCTCTTAAGCCATTTCACCTTTCCTATTCAAGATTCAGTCTTCAAGGTACTCTTCAAAGCCATTTATGGCATGATTTCTTGATTTGACTTCCTTATTTGAAAGGAATTCGGTGGAATATCTCTCAAAACCTAGTGATTTATACATCTTTATGTCACCAAATATTGAGAGTTCGTTCATTCGACCTCATCCTTTAAGATGACAAAATCCTTAACCTGGGTCACCTTTTCAGGAATAATCCCCAGTTATAAATCATTTAATCTGGGCATCTTCCTCAGGAGTTAGCCCCAAATTCTTAAAGTTCCCAAACATGGGCATCCTCCTCAGGAGTAAGCCCCAAACCTTAATTCCTAACATGGGCCGCCTTTTTTAAGTCCCAGTCATAATCTTGGGCTTCCTTTTCAGGAGTAAACCCCAAGCCCCTTAATTTCTCTTAACCAGTCCTAAATTACGTTTGATATGGGGTTCCTTCTCAGGAGTAAAACCCAATTATCAATCCTCTCCTAATTTGGGTTTCCTTTTCAGGAATAAGTCCCAAGTTAGAGTATTCAAATCTCCATAAAGCACATATACCTTTGTGGACCATGTTCCTGGATTTTCTCCCTAAAAGTAAATCCTAAACCTTCATCTATTTGGGCAGTCATACATACATAAGCCCCAAACAATTTCTTATGATTGCATCTTTCATGGCACAATTGTCTAATTTTTACCAATACCTCTTGTTTCTCACACCAAGCATGACTCATGAGAGCTTAGAGTGTAAAAGTAATTATGACATTCTTCATTGATCCATCAATCGTAAACATCATACTACATTACTCGAACTACGTGGGTTCTGATTCCTTTTCCAAAACAAAGGATACGTAGGTAGCCCATTTAGGGGTTCGATCCCAACTTTGAAATAATCCCTGTCCTTCTGAATGACGATAAACTTCAAGTGCCCCACTGAGTGGCTTTAAAACCAGCCTGGTCATCATAATGACCAAGAGACTTTTATATAAATGTTTTGAAGGATACCATTGACCAAGTATCTCTAAACAGATATAGATGATTCATTATTGATAAAGAACCTCGAATACATATAAAAGATTCTCTAAATTTCTTGCATATTTAATCATTGATTGTTAAAACTAAAGGAAAGCTCATTTTATACTTGGTAATGTAATAAGGATTCACGAACATAACTTAAATCTATAAAGAGAGTCCTGGAGTAGACAATAATTCCCCTCAAAAAGGTGTGATGAGTCCAACCTCCCATCCTCTCGACCAATGCAAATTCCTAAGCCTCATTAGTCCACAAACTAATGAGCGCCTACCTATGGAATGTAGGTCCAAACGGGTGTGGAATCCTTGGATGTTTCCGGTTCTACGAACAAACCCACTAGAAACTGATCGGAACGTTTGAATCTCCCGTCCAGGAGGTCATCCCCGATGTCCGTGCGAAACAACGGGCTATGGCCGCACCTCATTATGTTCGTTGCAGACGATGGACGAAACTGAATGAGGTAGAGTATAGTAGGACTAGACGGTACCCAGAGGTGGACCACTCAGTGTGACGGTACACGGAGGTGACTGACGGATGTGGAGTGCTAAGGAGGCCATATGTACCTACCCTTCAGGTAGGAACTTAACATCCCAGGTAAATAATGAATATAAAAATTTCATATTTATTAATATTTGTGAATTATATATTAATATTACTTTAAAGGGGATGTTATTTGTTATGGCATACCCAATACGCAAAAATGAGTTTCATTGAAATCATACGATGCACACTAATAAAAAATTAATATTATTGTAAATGCTAGTAAATGCCTAGCCATTGTAATGGCAGCAATGAGCAGAACTAACTAAAAAGTTATTATATACATTTGTTAAATATTTTTAAATTTATCCAATAAATGTTATAGGCTTAAAATGCGAATGAATCCAACTTTAAGCATAAATATTCTAATATTCTTTAAAAGGTCGATTAACCACCTTTTGATGGAAAACCCTTTTTTGAATATACTTTTTTTTCAATTTTATATGTTATATTTGACAAAATAAAATAATTCATTAGAATCAACACATCAAAATTTACTTTCTGTAAATTTTTGGTATTTTTTCAATAAAGTTCATTTTTTAATGAATAGTGAAGAATACAACATTTTAATTCAAAACTGCCTTTTCATCCAATTTATTTATATAGATAGATTTTCATTTTATTTGGTTTTAAGGTGTAATTTAATTATGTTTTATCATTTAATACAATTTTAGTCAGAGGATGTAATTTCACTTTTAAATTGGATGTAAAAACAAATCAATCTTTTGATAAATTTTACTTCTTAAAAACCCGTCTTTGGTTTTGACAACGAGAGTTATTTTTAAATTAATTACTGAAATTTATGTGATTGGATTTTGATAAAATGGATTCCATATTTGGAATTATAAGGTCCAAATTATTTATTTAATACTCTTTTGTTTTTGTAAATTATGAATAGTAATGACGATAATTATCTTTAATTATCGTGATTAATTAGTAATCGGGTAGTTAAGGGTAATAAAATAATATCATAATAATTTAAAATGACCCCAAAATGTGTCCAAATCCTCTTTTTTAAGTCATGGAAGACCATGGGAATCTTTTTACCCAACTTTTGGGCCCATTGAGTCACATGGGTGTGATAGTGACATTTATGACATTATCTTTATAAAAGAAGAGAAATATAACAAAGGTTTGTATATCCTATGTAAAACCATTTTAATTTTGTATAAATAAATGATCTATTAGACTATAAATAGTCATTGGAAAGATAAAAATATTTCCTACATCATGGTAGTTTTTTTATTATTTTTAGACATTAAATAAATAAATTTATTTACGACACCATGATGATGGAGTGATTACCTCATTAATGAACGATTTAAATAAAATGAAAAGATAAAGTAAAATCTAAGACGTGCAATTTTAAAAAACCTATTTTATTGGTGGATTTCGAACCCTTGTCTCCTGATCCTCAAAATATATCATTGTGGGACCTTTAAAATCCAAAAATCATTTTATAATAAAATAACATTTCAAGACTTTCCAAAAGTGACCGTCCTCCCTCTTATAAAAGTCCCCCACCTCTACCCCCTTACCCAGACCTCTCAAGACCTTGGCTCATCCAAACTCTGCTCATATTATCTCTAAAAATCCCTCTCTTACTTCTAGAAGCCTCACTTTGGGAAGATGTCATTCCAAGAAAGCCTATGGCTCAAATCAAAAAGAGTTACCCGATTTAGAGGTAATGTCTTCTCTCGAGTTTCTTTCTTTTATTTTCATTCTTCACTCACCACTATATTCTTATTATTTTATCCCATAATAACACCAGTATTATCAATATACAATGTTTTTTGTATGATAATTACTCTACCTACAGTTACACACACCTATTTCTAATGGTTAGAGAACATACTATTTTTGTGGGTGGCAAATTATTGCCTCACGAAACGCTGATTGTTCAATATTATTTTAACACCTTTCATGGTGGAAATTATGAAGTCATTGTATTCATATATGATATATATGGTATTTAGTTTTTTTATATGCTTCTGAATTTTATGTTTAAATCACATCATTATGCTTTTCATGTTGTGGAACTTCGATAATTTCACCGGAAGAAGTGTGGACTACCGCCCCCTCAAAGTGATATGACTTGTTCATGCCATGCATGGAACACATAAAGTATAGAATTTTTGAACATATTTAACATATATAACATATATATTATATTTTAATTCTAATATACCTATGTATCATTCTGTTTTCATTCCATTAAAGTATGAAATAAAAATGAAAGTAGCGTTCATGCGTACGTACGGCTTACCGTCTCCATGAACGGTGCATTTCATTTCTTATCTCCAAATGTTATGTACTATTGTAAATACATATATATAATGGATATATATTATATATATTATATCTAAATGATGACTAACATTCTGGAGATAATGGAATCTTGACCACATGGACAATTTATAATTATAACAAATTTATTTTTGACTCAAGTTCCGAACATCGACAAAATGTCCATTATGAACTCAATCAATTAAATAATTGTGATCAAAAGGTAATAAGTGATATAAAAGAAATAATAAACCTGAAAAATATTATTATTCATGTAGAAATTAATTTATGTTTATCATTCAGGAAGAACAAGTAACATACGAGCGAGTCAAGTCGGACACGTGGTAAGGGATTTCTTATCTCACTTTTAATTCCTTGAGATTTCCATTGTTTGGAACTTATTTATTGCATGTGGTGTATTGTGTACTGAAATTTCATATATATTACCATGATTATGGTATTATTTGATTCATTCTGTGCTTATTATCTTTTGGTCATATGACTCGATTTATTACTACGAGGTACAGAGTTTTTATCTCACTTTTTATTCCCTTGAAATTCATGCTATATTTTCCACTATATCCTTTGAGTGGTGTATGAAATTCACATTATTCTACTCTTTGAGTAGTATACATCCATTTATGGGTATTTAAATCAACATTTTATGGTCCTTCATTCATAGGGTGTAAGTTTCGTAGGTTACCAAATTGGTAAAGGAACCTTTCACCCACTTCTTTTTAAAAGGCTTCTTTTTGTTGTGTCTTTTAACTCACATATTATTATGTTGGGATATGTTCTTTTATATCCTTATTTCTATAAATTTTATGTCCAAGTGATGAGATACCCCTTTTTATCTCATCAACACATTTTCTGAATTTTGATGTGACGCCGTTAGGCTACCAAATTTTTGTAAGGGAACTTCTTAATCCAATTTCAATTCATTGGGTTAAACCTCTACATCTTGATTATGTCATGCTATGAAAATGTGTGAATGAAATAAATTTTTTTTACACTTATTATCCAGTTATATTGAGTGTATTTATATTCTCACACATAATTATTTAATTGATTTATCCTTAATATAAGGATACCAACTTTGTATGGGACTTCGTCTCAATCTCCTTTCATTGAGGAATATTTTGATTTCTACATGAATTTATTTTATACGGTGTATAAAAACTATTTTGAATGTTCATTTCATTCAAAGGGAATATTTTCTCTATGAAGCGTTTTACTATATGACAAAAAGGAATGTTTCTTTTTTTATGTAAGTGGTGATAATGACCTTTTCCACCACCGCGAGTATTATTTGATCTATGGAATCCATATCAAGATGTAATGTTTTCAAAAGGAAAATAAATACCATATAAAATTTTTACGTATTGTGGTATTGAAAATGGTTTTTATAACGGATTTATTATTTCAATATAACAAAATGTTATATTTTTATTGCAATGTGGTAACATTATATTTCCATTATGATTAAGTTATGTGTTATGATTATGTTATGGTTCTTGGATATTGTTACATATATTGGTGGTTCCATAATAAACCATGGGTGGGTGATCCTGAGATAGCTCTCCAATGCATTGGCTAACGTGAAGGAGGAAAATGTGAATGTTTCATCCAAAGAGATTTAGGTAATATACTGTGATGGGTATTCCAAATGTGACTCCCTATGTAGCTGTGATAGCTACAATGAAAGTATGTTATTTATTCCTTAAGTTACCTTTATGAATCCTGATTAATATGTGTTATTAATTAATATTATGATTTCATAAGGTATGTTATAAATGAAAATTTTGGATTCATTGATTTTTATTTTTGATGGGTTAATGTTTCCTTTCATTATGTTATAACCCTTACTGAGATTTTTATGCTCATACCATGTTTTTGAAATATTTTTCATAGTTTATAAGGATGTGTAAGATAAAGGAAGTATTCAAGAAGATATATATCAAGAAAAGAACTGTTGTTTTTTTAAGGATTTGAGAAATCGGTTATAGTAGAAGTGTCTTCTTTGTAATATTCAAGTTGATATGTAATATTTTTGTCCAAATTCTCTAAAACTCTAAACATGAAAAGATCCTCAATGTTAATTATTCATTTAATTAAAGATTATGTATTGTATTAAGACTGGGTACTTATAGTTGTTTTCAGAGGATGGTTTAGATAACATTAGTGGTTAGGGTATTCTTTAAACACAAGTGACAGTACCATAATGGTTAGGATTTCAGAAAGAGTCATAGTTTTTTTAGGAAAATTTAATGAGTTTAAGATAATATGAATAATTATATTGTAGTATTTACCCTCTTCATAAGATATTATATGATGATTTTACTGATATACTCACATGGAACTTTTTGGTTTTAGTAAGTGGATGGATCTAGGAGATACCAAAGTAGCAGTGGATGTGAAGAAAACAACGACGGTTTTCATAATGAGCAACTGAATGACATGGGAGCTGCAATGATAACTCTTGTGATTATTCTCGACCAACTATCTGGAGTCATGATTGACCACCTGAACCTTAGTGATTTTTATAAGGAATCATATATGTGAGAAACAAATCCCTACAGAAGTTCAGCCAACAATCATAATGGTAAGTATGTTAAAAAACCTATGTGTCAACGATGTGGAAAGAAAAACCTTGGGAAATGTTTCAGAAGGACAAAAATATGCTATAGATGTATAAATGAAGATCATAAAGAAAGAAATTTCCATGGATAAGGGAAGAATCTAGTTGAATCTAGGAAAGGGAAAGAAGTTATTTTTGAGGGATCAATCGAATGTTTTAAATGTGGTGTGCTTGGTCATTATGAAAACACATGTCCTATGAAGAAGTTTCGGGAATGGGATCACCTAGATCATACAAATATTATTTTACCAATACCTAATGCTATACCGATTGATTATGAATAAACTGACAATGACCAATGAAAGGTATGTATTATTTCTTAACATATGTTTTCCTATTATTGAATATTAGGATATGATTCAAGATTTTTTTTAGGAAAGAAGTATTTTAGAATAAGTTGGAAAGGAAGGGTTAATGGATCATGAAGAACGTTTAATGAGTAAGAAGTCAACATATAAGGGATTCAAGAGTTATGGTACATTTTAGGATGGTGAAATTCTTAAAAAGATTATGGTTCTTTTGATGATGGGATAACATTAGAAGACTTTTTATATTATGTGTAACCCTGATGTCTAATATATGCAAATTTTATTCAATGAATAGTTATCTTGTCTTTTGTGGATATAGTTATAAAGAACCATTTTGTTATATATAATCCTTAAATTTGAGGCAAATACTGGTTAATACATTTTGGGATGCAAAATGAACGTTATTAGATAACCTTCATGGTTAAAATAAGTTATGGTTATTTTTGATGAATTTATTTCTTTTTGGGAATGTTATACAATTATATAGTTTTCAAAAAGGACAACACGCAGACCATGTAACAACCTTTCACGTCGGACGAAGCTGTGGGAATTGAACCCACAACCAATGTGCGACTGGTATATATCGCCTACCACTGAACTACGTGAAGTCCCTAGTTAGTATGACTAATCTTTTTTAGTTAGATGATTTTATGAATCGATAATAAGTTGATTTTAGGTTATCTATGGAAATGATTAACCTATCATGAAGGATATGTGATTAGGATAATTACTATTCAATATGAGACTTTAAGTGTAACTGATGTTATTTAGAGATAAATGTTAAGATTTATCTTGGAAGACTATGCGATTAAATAATTCGATGATTTGGGATTCAATCTTAGTTTGGTTTACTTTGAAAAATATTATGGAAAACTATTTATTGAATGGCCTTTGACGAACTTTGAGTTTTTTTGGATAAATTTTGGAGATTAAGAGTAGTTTTTATTTTTGTAGAATATTATCCTTTTTGGGGATTATGTGATTCTCTTGAAGTTTATTTTAGCTCTCTTAATGAAATCATGTCATCCTGAATACTCATCATTTGGAGAAAATATGAGTTTGTGTTAGAAATCTACTAAAAGATGAAAGTCTACATGTCAATTAAGTATGTTACCTTATGTTTTAGTTAAGCCCATAAATAAATTCCTCAATGAAAAGTAACTTAAAACAAAAAAGATGTCTGTTAACTTTTCCTACTGGGGAATGAAATACCGTTTAACCCATCACAAGTTTGCGATTTTATGGTGGTTCACTTTCTCCAAGACATGTTTTCTATCACACTCCATCAGATCTTGAAACTTAGTTTTTTTCTTCAATATCTATGTTTTTCCTACATGGAATACTAATTTGGGTTATCATAGGTAACCTTTGTATTTATTTTTCTTTCTTTTAAAGTGATATTTTTATTATGTTTTTTTCCTATGTGGGACTTTCAATGATGTTTCTGAGCCCAATTTTAAAATTGCGAGGACGCAATTCCCCAAGGGGTGAAGGATGAAACATACCAAGTAAATAAATAATATGAAATTTTCATATTTATTAATATTTTTGAATGAAATATTAATATTAGTTTATATGGGATGCTATGTTCGATGGAGTACAAAATACGCAACAACGAGTTTCATCGAAATCTCATGATGCACACTAATAAAATAATAATATTGTTGTAAATGGTAGTATAATCCAAGCCATTTTAATCGGTGGAATGAACATAACTAACTAAAAATTGATTATATACATTTGTTAAATATTTTTACATTTATCCAATAATTTTTTGAGGATTAAAATGAAAATGAATCCAACTTTAAGTTTAAATATTGTAATATTTTTTTAAAGACCGATTTACCGCCTTTTGATGGAAAACCCTTTTTTAAATATACTTAATGTCACTTTTATATGTTATATTGGACAAACTAAAATCCTACTTTAGAATAAAGACATCAAAATTTACTTTGTGTATAGTTTGGGTGTTTTTCCGATAAAGTTCATTTTTTAATGAATAGTGAAAAATATTGCATTTTAATTCAAAACTTCCTTTTCATCCATTTTATTTACATAGTTATATTGTCATTATAATTGGTTTTAAGGTGTAATTTAAATATTTTTTTTATCATTTAATAAAATATTGTTCAGTGTATGTAATTTCAATTTTATATTGGATATAAAAACAAATCAATCTTATGATAAATTTTACTTCTTAAAAACCCGTCTTCGGGTTTGACAACCTGAATTATTTGTAAATTATTTGCTACAATTTTTATGATTGGAATTTGATAAAATGGATACCATATTTGGAATCATAATGTCCAAATTATGAAATTAATACTATTTTGTTTTTGGACATTATGA
The DNA here is from genome assembly GCA_963277665.1 of Viscum album. NCBI lineage: Eukaryota > Viridiplantae > Streptophyta > Magnoliopsida > Santalales > Viscaceae > Viscum > Viscum album. Next base: position 1,426,521,281 of record OY728134.1, on the reverse strand, counting down.
ATAGTAACGACGGTAATTATCTTTAATTATCATGATGAATTAGTAATAAAATAGTTAAGGGTAATAAAATAATATCATAATAATATAAAATGACCCCAAAACGTGTCCAAATACTCTTTTTTGAGTCATGGCTGAAGATGGGATGATTTTCACCCAACTTGAGGGCCCAGGGAGTCACATGGGCGTGATAGTGACATTTATGACATTATTTTTAAAAAAGAAGAGAAATATAACAATGGTTTGTATATCCGAAGTAAAACCATTATAATTTTGTTTATATAAATGATATCTTAGAATATAAATAGTTATTGGAAATATAAAAATATTTCCTACATAATGGTATTTTTTTTATTATTTTTATACATTAAATCAATAATTTATTTATGACACCATGATGATGCAATGATTACCTCATTAATAAACGATTTAAATAAAATGAAACTATAAAGTAACATCTAAGACATACACATGTCTAAAACCTATTGTATGGGTGGATTTAGAACCCTTATCACCTTATCCTCAAAATATATCGCCGTGGGACCTTTAAAATCCGAAAATCATTTTATAATAAAGTAACATTTCATGGCTTTTTAAAAGTGACCCTCCTCCCTCTTATAAAAGGCCCCAACCTATATCCCCTTACCCACACCTATAAAGCCCTTGGATCAGAAAAACTATGATCATATTATCGCTCCACATCCCTATCATACTCCTAGAAGCCTCTCTTTGGGAAGAAGTATTTCCAAGGAAGCCTTTGGATCAAATCAAAAAGAGTTACCTGATTTAGAGGTAATGTCTTATCTCGAGTTTCTTTATTTTATTTTCCTTCTTCAATCACCAATATCTTCTTATTATTTGATCCCATAATAAAACCATATCCTCAATATACTAGGATTTTTTTTATGATAAGGATTCCACCTACACTTACACACACCTCCATCTAATGGTTAAAGAACATACAGTTTCTGTGGGTGGCGAATTACTGCCTCACGAAACGATGATTGTTCAATCTTCTTTTAACACCTTTCATGGTGGAAATTATGATTTCACTGTATTTTTATATGATATATATGGTATTTATTTTTTCTATATGCTTCTGAATTTTATGTTTAAATCACATCATTATTCTTTTCATGTTGTGGAACTTCGATAATTTCACCTAAGGAAGTGTGGACTACAATCCCCTCAAAGTGATATGACTCGTTCATGCCATACGTGGAACATATAAAGGATAGAATTTATGAAATTAGGTAAAATATATAACATAAATATTATAATTTATTTATAATATACCTATGAATCATTATGTTTTCCTTCCATTAAAGTATGATATAAAAATGAAAGTAGCGTTAATGCGTACGTACAGATTACCGTCTCCATGAACGGTGCATTTCATTTCTTATCCTGAAATGTTATGTAATATTATAAGTACATATATATAATGGATATATATGATATATATTACATCTAAATAATTAATATAATTCTGGAGATAATGGAATCTTGACCACATGGACAATTTATAATTATAACATGTTTATTTTTTACTCAATTTCCGAACATCGACAAAATGTACATTATGAACTCAAACTATTAAATAATTGTGATGGAAAGGTAAAAAGTGATATAAAATGAATAATGAACATGAAAAATATTATTAATCAAGTAGAAATTAATTTAATCCTATCATTCAGGAAGAACAAGGAACATACAAGCAAGTCAAGTCGGACACGTGGTAAGATATTTCTTATCTCACTTTTAATTCCATGAGATTTCCATTGTTCACCACTTATTTTTTTATGTGTTGTATTGTGTAATGAAATTTGATATATATTATCCTGATTATGGTATTATTAGATTCATTTTGTTTTTATTATCTTTTTCTCATACGACTCGATTTATTACTACGAGGTAAGGGGTTTTTATCTCACTTTTTATTCTCGTGAGATTCATGCTATATTTTCCACTATCTCCTTTGAGTGGTGTATGTAATTCCCATTATTCTACTCTTTGAGTAATATAAATCCATTTATGGGTATTTACATGAACATTTTATGGGCCTTCTTTCATGGGGTGTATGCTTCATAGGTTACCAAATCGGTAAGGGACCCTTTCACCCACTTCTTTTTAAAAGGATTATTTTTGTTGTGTATTTTAATTCACATCTTCTTATGTTGGGATATATTCTTATATATCCGTTTTTCTATAAATTGTATGTCCATGTGATTAGATACCCATTTTTCTCTCATCAAATTGTTTTCTGAAATTTGATGTGACGTCGTTAGGCTAACGAATTTTTTTAAGGGAACTTCTTAATCCAATTTCAATTCTTTGGGTTAAACCTCTACTTCTTGATTATATCATGCTATGAATATGTGTGAATGACCTATGATTGTTTAAAAATTAATATACAGTTATTTTGAGTATATTTATAGTTTTCACACATAATTATGTAATTGATTTATCCTTAATCTAATGATTCTATCTTGTTACGGGACTTAATATCAATCTCCTTTCATTGAGGCATCATTTGATTTCTAAAATACTTTATTTTATGTGGTGTATAAAACCCTTTTGAATTTTTATTTCAGTCAATGGGAATAATTTCTCTACTAAGAATTTTTCTAAACAACAAAAAGGAATGATTCTTTTTTTATGTAAGCGGTGACAATGACCTTTTCCGCTGCCGCAAGTATTATTTGATCTATGGCTTCCTTAACAAGCCGTAATGTTTTCAAAAGAGAAATAAATACCATATATTATTTTTAATTATTTTGGTATTGAAAATGGTTTTTATAATGGATTTATTATTTCAATATCGTAAAATTTTATATTTTTATTGCAATGTGGGAAGGATATCTTTCCATTATGCTTAAGTTATGTGTTATGATTATGTAATGGTTCATGTCCACTATTACATATACGGGTGGTTCTGTGATAAACCTATGGTGGGTGAGCCTGAGATACCTCTCTAATGCATTGGGTAATGTGAAGGAGGTAAGGTTAATGTTTCTCCAAAGAGATTTATGGAATATACTGTGATGGGTATTCCAAATGTGACGTCCAATGTAGCTGTGATAGGTACAATGTAAGTATGTTATGCATGCCTTAAGTTACCTTTATGAATTGTGATTACTATGTTTTATTCATAAATATTATGATTTCAGAAGGTATGTCATGATTGAAATTTTGGTTTCATAGATTCATATTTTTGATGGGATAATGTTTCCTTTAATTATGTTATAACCCTTACTGAGCTTTTTATGCTCATCCACAGTTTTTGAACTTTTTTTCACATGTTATAAGGAAGGGTAAGAGAAAGGAAGTATTCAAGAATATTTATATCATGAAAATAACTCTTGTTTTATTAAAGGATTTGAGAAATCTCTTATAGTAGAAGTGTATAATTTGCAATATTCTAGTTGATATGTAATAGTTATGTCCTAATTATCTATAACTCTAAACTTGAAAAGATTCACAATGTGAATTATTCATTTAATTCATGATTATGTAGTGTATTAAGGCTGGGTCTTTATAGGAACCCCGAAGGATGACCCTGTATTTTCATTACTTTTCTTCAGTTGTAATTACATTTCAGTTTTACCTGCACTTTCCTGTTGTGCTTGTATTTCCAGCCCCTTTTAGTTTCCAGTGCTTCCTTTGTATACAATTTTACTTAGTGTTTTGATTCTAGTTGTATACTCTTATGTGTTTGTTTACAGTTATAAAGGCAATGCCTTCACAGTTTAGGGATTTACCCCTTTGGTGCAAATCGCCAACCCCTATCCTATGAAAGGCGGGCTTGGGTAGTCATGATACGGGCCCCGGGGGATGCGTTGTGATAAAGAAACACAAGAAGGTATGATGTGCAGAACATTGGAAATGAATTGCATACAACTAGACATTGATGAAAAAGGTTTAAACCTCCTACCTTATTCCTATATCACTCTCCTCATCCATTATCAACCATTTGATAATAATATATCATGAGAAAACATAGGAATATTAAAATTCCTATAAAATAAGGTATACGAGCCTGCACAAAAATAACATTGTTGATAGAATTATGAAAAAATAAATGAACCTACAGATTTGAGCACTTACTAGTGGGAATCTAATGCAATCAATGACATCTTAATCAAATACTATATAGAAAAGATCTTAAAAGGACTATTATTAGGCATGGTAATTCTCTCAAATAGAGAAGACACTATCTGCTAGAGGAAAAAGAAAAGGCTGTAGAGGATTATATGGTCTTTAAAAGAAAAGTGGAAAATTATCCACTTTTTATTTGGTCTCATGGTTTAGACTCATGGTTTTCAAAACCATCCAACGGTATGCCACTATCTTCCTCAAGAAACCCCTCATGTGGTCAGGGATCATGGTTGGGAAAGCACTATCCAGACTATGGGTTTTACCTTTATTAAAATTCTACAACAACATGCATGGTCATGATTTATAGTCTCCATAGTTTCATTAAACTCTGCTTCCATAGATAGTGTGCTAGACCACCCCACATAGTTTTATCTAACTATTCTGACTAGGCTGTACAGTTTGTAAAAACCATTGATCCCTTATGTCTCCTCCAATAACATTGGATCTGGGATTCAAAAAAGCCCCAAAAAAACATGAAACTCCCATGACCCAATTTTAAAATAATATTAGGTCAATGATAATGAATTAAAATAAAATTAAAAGAGAATATACCTCATAAAAAACTCAGGATCTTACATACAAGGCAATGAAAAGTTAGGTAAAATATTTTAAAAACATTAAAATTTAAAAATTTTGGAAGGATATTGGCGTTAAATGAATTTAATGTATAACTATAATTTTTAAGTAATGATAAAAGTTTTTATATTCTAATTAAATTATTTTCAATATATTTTTTAAATAATATTTTGATACTAGTATAAAAAATGGACTTAAATTGTATGTAATGTTTAAAAATTATTCTTAAATAACTAAAAAATTATAAAAATCATATGATAACTCAATTTAATGGCAATGTTTTTAGGATATCGTTAATTATCAATTTATCCGTATCTTTTAATTTTTAAATTTACATTAATGACACATAAAGATTCAAAAATTTGGTACATGGTTAAAAAATATAAGGTATAAAATGATACCTAATCATGTATAAATTTCTTTGTTGATTATATTTCTACCTTAGTGTACATATATTCAAACAAAGTTCACTCTAGAACCATTATAAATGAGTTAGAAAATATATATATATATTAATATTTATTGAATTTAAAATTTTTAACCCACCTCCATTATAAAAAAAGAACATTCCATACAATATTACATAGAACCATTAATCCATTTATCTAAACCATAATCCTAAAAAATTACTTATTTACCCTCCTAATCATGTTTTATAGTTATTTGTCTCACCAAAAGACCATCCCAGAATGCTTATGGTTCAATCCAAAATAGGTTTTCCTGAAGAAGAGGTATAACCCTTAAGCATGTGTTAAATTGTTTATTTCTAATTCTATCACCATAAAATCTTCTTCAAACATGATTATATAACATCATCAATATCCTAAATATACTTAAATTTTATTATATTAATTATAAAATTATTTTTCATCCCATTTTCAATCAAATGAAAAATGAAAACATCGCTCATGCATACGTGTGAACTACCACCTGCAAGAAGTAATGTGTCTAATATTTAGTCACCGAACTGTATGAATAGATAAAATTATGGATCATATAAATTTATTTTATATTTATTATATAATTATGATTATTTAATGGTGATATATTAATATCCTTATTTTCCTTTCAACGGTTGAAAAATAATTTTGCTGATATTGTGTATGTGTGGATTATCACCTCAACATAATAATGTGATTCATTTTACCTTTAAAAAAACATGGATTGTAATAATAATGAGTTTTTTTTTAAATTTTACATTTATATAATTTTTAATATTTTAAAAATTAAAATATTATATACATTATTTATATTCCATATAGTATAATGATAGAAGCGTTTGTCATGTATACATGTGGAATACACCCTCCATAAAATGGTGTGATTCATTTTTCATTTACACATTATATGAATGACTATAAATTTATATTTCATTTCAAAATATGATAATTATATAATGTATAATATTTTCAAAATTTTTTAAATATAACCATTTACCGTGGTTAACACTCCATTGTTTTTTGAAGATTAGGAAACGAATGACCTCAAAACGTCATGTGAAAAAATAAACGATTAATTAAAAAAATATTGTAATAAATAAAATGAAAACGAATTATATTAAATTAAAGGAAATAAAAAAGGTTCTCATGAAACTATATAAAATAATAATATTTTTATTCTAGTGTTAGAGAATTAGGTGGAGAATTAGAAATCAAGGTATAATACTTTTCATTAAATCATTTTTTAAATGTTTTTAACTCAATCTAATCCTTGTATTTTTTTAATTATTATAAATATGATATAATAATGAATAAATTTTTGATAAATTTATTCTATAATAACCTCTAATATCATTAAATTTTCTTATAATGTATCAACTCAAATGATTTATGTTTGAAACACCTTTAACATTATTTACCATGTGAAAAAAAGAATGTTCTTTTCAACATTCACCAAATCAGCACCTTTTGCAACCATCATAGTATTTTTTCAATTATTATTATTCCGATATATGTTTCTATTTTTTCTTAAAAAATTCTTTTCCCAGTATTTTGGGAATTTTTAAATTTTAAATGTTGTCAAAGGAAAATAATATTTCTTATCAATTTTATGAGATAACAGAAATTGTTTTTTCTTATGGGATCATATGAATATTTTATTAGTTTTATGATTAATATGAATGATATTATGTTTTTTTTCACATGAAATTGAGAATTTATGTTTCATATGACAACTGGTGAGCATAATATATCTCTCTTATGCATTGAGTAATAATATGTTCTCAGGAAAAGACATATGGTGATGTAATAATGAAGGTTATTCCATTATAAGAGTGATTTTAAGGATATTTTCCCAAGGAACCTATAAGATTTTTCTATTTTTTTAATGAATTTTCATTTATATATATTTATTTTATAAGGTAAAGTAATGATCTTATGTTTATATGTGGGAGAAAATTTTCAATTAAATGTTGAAAATAATTTTTTTCAAGAAAATGATTTAATGAGTGATCATTCTTTCTGATAAACATTCATGATTAAGATTTTTTACTTTATGAAATCATAGAATATATTTTATGAAATATTTTATAAATGAAATATATTTCATCAGTAATTAAATTAATATTTTATTTAAAAGTTTATTATTAGAAAGGAAGACATTCATTTCGGTTTTTCAAAAAAAATTTGAATGACCTAACGATTATCTATTCATTTTTTACACCTTAATAAGATTTTTATTTCTCATCCAATGTTTTAAAATATTTTTCACATATATTTTAGAGGAATATGATATGAAGGAATTTATATCTATCTACAAAGGGAGTTAATATTAAAATAAGAAGTAGTATTTTTAATAATATAAGATTTTATATTTTAGAATCTTATTATTGTGGTAAGAAATGTACTTTAAGTGGATGTGTCCAATTTTTTTATAGGCGTGTCATGTATGATTTATTCCTAAATTTTAAAAACTATATATCAAAAATTTTAATAGTAATGTTATAAATATAAACCATTACTAATAATTTCATAATTATGAGTTGATTATGTTTCAAAAAATAATTGTTGGCATCATTGAAAAGGGGTGAATCCAATATTTATAACTCTTACAAGTGAATGTTTGGAGACTAGTGAATATCTAAACAAGGTCATAATGTGGAAAAGGATTCCACTATATATCGTGACAATATCCCCACACAAGAGGCATAACCACCCACAAACCACTTTGATAGGTATTATGTATAACCCAAAGGGTATGTAACTAGAATGCAATAGTTGTATGAGAGAAAAGTTCTAAAAACCATTATATTTTCGGAAGTTTTTTAATGAGATAACATAGAAGGTTAATATGATGGGTTATGATTATAAAATAATAATAATATATAACTGTAAAGTTTAGTATATTAAGTATAAGAATGCATATTTTTTTATTGAAATAAAAATGTTGAATATAAGATGTAACACCTCAGGCTTCCACGGTACACTTCTCTTTGAATAATAAAATAGCGTGTGTTGTATGTATCTTCGAGTTCTAACACACCACAACCAATCAAACTACCTGTTTTGAATATTAATACCCTCTTTTGGAAATTTTATAAATTTTATTTTTCAAAATGAACTTCATTTTTGGATTCGAAATATCGAAACTAGCTTAGGGTGAAGTTTTGGTATTTTTCTGAAAACTTTGATTTTATTATGAATAGTGAAAAACAATGATTTATAGGTTAAAACCAATTTTTTATTTAAATAATTATATATTTTATTTAAATTTTTTGTAGGTAAAAATAGATACATAATTCCTATATAAGTTCAATGTCATTCATTGGATTCAGTTTCCAATAATATAAAACATTTATTGAACTTTTCACAGTCTTTTACCCACCACCTATGATAATTTGGAAATTTACATAAAACATAATTTTACCGATTCTGTGAGTTTAATTTAAAAATACAGAGAGTCATGGTTGATATCAGTAACTAAAATGTTGTTCAATGAGATGAAAATAATTTTTTGTGTATAGTAACTTTTAACTTTTATTTACCACTGTTAAAAGTTAATAGGGTAATTAAGGGTAAAAAGGATATTATTATTACCCTAACACATGTCATAATTCTATTGGATAAGTGTAATTCGACCAAAAAAAACCTTATAAATAAAATATGACCCTTTATGTCCACTTGGATTAGATTAGGACATTTGTTATTATTTAATTCAAAAAAGAGTTAAAAGTGTTAAAATCAAAGTTTAACAACTAAAACAATTTTAATATTTGGTTAAACACAATATAAATATAACTATAAATATTTATTATAAATATAAAAATATTCCATACATAATAGTATTTTATTTATAATTTATAGACATTAAATAATTTAATTTATTTATGACACAATGATGATGCAGTAATTTCCTTGTTAATGAAATATTAACATAATTGCTATTATAAATACCTAAATAAATGTTCTTTTATACTTTTTATGTATTCCAATAATTTTATAGGTCAATATGACATATTAGGGTCGGTTAGATGAATTTTTTTTGAAGTAATAATGCTGTTATGAATTTATAGAAATCAAAATTCCAAATAGTGTCAAAATTGACATAAAAGAGTTTCAAAAACAAATATTATATTAATAATTGAAATTCAATTCCTAAAAATATATACTTTGTCCAAATGACTTAGATATGGATATATATATATATATTAATAATGAACCACTTGGGGTTGGTTTGGATTGTTATAGTATGTTTACTAACCATATAATAAAAAAATACAAAGAGACATGGTAAATGTCAAACTATTTAACTAAGAGTTAAATATAAATGATAAGGTTAATATGGTTACCTAAACATTCCTAAAATCTATTGGTTGAATTTATTTCGACCCATCCCCACCCTAGCCTCAAAATAAGTCACTTTGGAGCCATTATAAACTTAATATTAATTTATTATAAAATAATATTTTAAGTTTTTCCTAAGGTGCCCCTCACCCCTCTTATAAAAGTGCACTTCCCCTTATATTTAATTCCCACCTTACAATCCATTTGGATCAGCCAAATTCTGCCCAAATATCCTCTAAACTTTCATCCATTAATACTAGATTCCTTTCTTTAGTCATAAATCCAACCTAAGGAGCCCCTTTGATCTAATCAAAAGAAAGAACCCGAATATGAGGTAAATATCTCACCAACTATTTCAAGTTCTTTTTATTTTCCACTTCCTCTTTATTTGTTGTTTCCATTCTAAAATAATAAATCCTATAATGTGATGTTATTATAAAAATATTACAACCATATTATTTATTTTATCCATCCTACCAATGAAAAAGTCACCACACGTGCGTACATACAGCTTACCATCTCCACATCGTGGTGTAGTTTTTTAGTCAAACATTTCATCATTTGAATGGGTATAATAATGAGTATAAATGATAAAAATAATAGATATAACATTATAATGATTCTGTTTATATTATATACCATCCAATTATATACAATTTTAACATCAAAAGAATTATATTGTTGCTCGTGCATACATACGGACTACCGTCTCCACGAACGCGATGAGATTCATTCCCCATCGTATCCATTCAAGATGAATTTTAATTTGATGTTTAAAAATAATTTTTACGAACTTGATATCATTCTGGATATGAATAATATACAACCTACCCATAAAAAACACGAGTTATGTAACAAAACATATAAAAGAAAACGAGTAAGTTAACACCCAAAACGACGATAATAGTAAAATATTTTTAACAAAGCAATATTAGAAGATCATATATGATATAATATTTATGTATATGATTCTTGTATAATTTAATAACAATGATTCAACTATTATACAGGAGGGTAAACTACCCTCGACTAAGGAAAATTACAAGGTAATGGTTAATTCTACAACCTCTTCATTATTCAAGGTTGTTTATATGTAATTATCCATTGGGACCTCTTTATCAATCACATCCATGTTTTCTTAAAAGTGTATTTCAAAATATTTTTACTATTTACAAGACTATGGGTTAACATCATTTATACCATTATTTTACCTTATACGTTTAGAAAGGAATCATTCCGTCATTTTCCAAACAAGGTACTTTATGACCTTTTCGACAAAATTAAGGAAAGAATGTTTTTTAACTTATATGGTGGGTGCGGCTATATTCCACCATTATAACATTGTCAAAGATTCCCTTACAAGATTATTAGAATATTTTCAAAATAAATGTTTTCATTATAATTATGTGACTCTTAAATGATTTCAAAATTGAAAGAGATATTTCACTAAATAGGTTTTGATTTCATCTATGTCAACGTCCTTTGATAGATTTTAAGTTTATTTGAAGGTGATTTATTATGATACAAAACATCCATATTGTATTGAATTTTTTGTGATATGTTTTACTGTAGATGTGTTATTTTTATACAACTTATGGTTTATGGATAAGGTATTGACATTTCATAGGCATGTTTTCATACGAATGTTTATGTTATGTTTAAAAATTTTCTTATGAAGAATGCATTGGAATTAGTAAGTGATGGGTGGAGCCCGCTATAGCTCATTGACTCATCGATATGTCTCATGAGAAAAACTATTTTCTTGGCAGAAGGCCTTGAAAAAATCTTATGTGTAGTCTTGTCACAAGGCCATGACTATGTGGTTATGATAGTATAACATTATGCATTCCATCATTATGAAAGTGGTTATTGATATTGCATGTGATTATTCAACTAGTAGAATATCCATTTGAATAAGTAAATTGAATTATTTTATTTTATCCTTTCCAATAAAAAATTGGAAAGTATACAGGGAAAGGTTGGTCCATCCGAACTTTTTCAAGTACGATTCTATCATCTCTACGAATATCAAGTTAAATAGTTGGGAAGATGTACAGATATCTAAGATAGGTGATCAATACATGGTTAATCCATAATTTCTCATAGAGTTTTATGAGTCCGTTTCCTTCTATAATGAAGATGGCAGAGAAAATGTTTCTTTCAAGAGTTATTGGAAGACCTACAAACTTTCTTACACCAAGGCTACAAGCTTGGTGGGGCTGGCGTATGAAGGGGAAGCTGAGTTTTTCTCACACAAACTCCTGGATGTTCTAGGTATCATTGTTAATGTAAAGTCCTTACAATGACTTGGACTTGATGATGTCAAGACAGTGAAGATTTCTCACCTATCTTTTGACAACAAGATCCTTCAATTATGGGTACAAGGTTTCTTAGTACCGAAAAGTGGTGTCAAAGATACCCTCAATAAAAGTGATATATATTTCTTATAATTCCTTTTAAATCTAAGGAAAATCAATTTGATGAGGAATGTACTTTTTACAATCAAGAACATCATCGATCGGAATTTTAACGGCCAAATTATCATGTTTCCTGCCTTAATTTCAAAGATGATAGTTCGGTGTCTTGAGTCATTCAAGATTGCATAGAAATCCATGTCTTGGAATTTAAAGGTTATTCTTGTGAGTGATGCCACTCCAAAAAGAATGAATATGGCTTATTCAAAGGGGACAAAAGAGTTTTATGATCTTCCAGAGGAAGAGTCAGAAACCAATCTGAAAAAATTGAAAATGTTGAACCCTCTAAGAAGCCCGGAAAGAAGAGAAAGCTGAAGGATGTGGTGGAGATAGATAAAACTACTAAAGATAAGTAATCTCAATCCACACATCCCAAACTGAAGAAACCGAAATCTTACCCAGATGAGGTGGTAGAAAAGTGGAGAGAGATCAAAGAAAAGATGAATGAAGGGGAGCCACAGTTTGTCTTTGACCCTGCTGAAGCTAAGTCTTTAAGAGAGAAGACTGCTGAATACCATGAGAAGGTAGAAAAATAGAAGAATATGAAGAAGAAAATTTCCTAGGTAGAGGTTGTTAAATCTCTTTTTAATGATGCTGAGGTTGCATCCGAACAAATTCCAGTACCATAATCATTCATTGTCGAGTCATTACCTGAGACTACGGGGAAGAATTTTCTCACTCCAAAAAAATCTAAAGAGAAAGAAGTTGTTGAAGAGGTAGAACAAGAAGAGGAAGTATAATAAGATTATGAAGAAGATAGTGGTTATTTAGATGATCTTATTAAACAAGTTGAATATTATCACTAAAAGGAAAATCCATCAAAAAAATTACCACTCCAAACATTTGAGGCCGAGTCCTCTAATATTCTCACTCTCGGAAAGGGAGATGAGAAAGATGGTAAGAAAGATGAAGACAAGGTGGAAGAGAAGGAGAATGAATTATTTGAGGAAGAAAGCTATGAAAAGCATTTTCTTGAGGAAGGAGTAGAGAAGGAAAACCCTGATGAAGACAAGATAGTTCAAATTTCTAAAAGTGAGGAAAAATATCATGATGAGGAAGCCATTCCGAAAGTTGATAAGGGTAAGCATGTGCTTATGGACACCCCAACAGATGATATCATAAGGAAGAAGGATGTTGGTGCCTCTTCAAAAATAAATCTTGTTGAAATTGAAGAAGAACATTCACCTAGAAAGATGTCGGATTCTGAGTCATATGCACTGGGACACGATTTTGTTGTTGAGTCTCTGAAGAAATTAGTGGATAATATTCCGATCTTTCTTAAAATAAATTCTAGGCGCCAGATGCTTCAACACAACTTAAATCAGAAATCAGAATCTGTATCCATGGTGATGGATAAATGTGTGATGATTGAGTCTGAACATAAAAATTTTCTTATCAATTATGTGGTCCATAGAAAATCCTGTAGAAAAATGAATTTATGATCAAATAAAATCAATGAGTATTTGATAGAGTTTTATACCATTCCGAATGATGTAAAATAATAATTTGATACCGAGGATTCCAAGATGAAAAATCATCAGGAAAAGATGACCCTTGAGAAAAATACTCGGAGTCAACAAGTGAAAGATCTGAATGGGAATCTTAACTCTGTTGCTCAAAACTGGAAGGGGGAAAGAGATCTCTGGATTGAGATCACAGAGAAGCTTGTAAAGCAGGATGAATTGCTGAAGATTCAGGAAGATTCCATGAAGGCTTAGGCAGATGTATTGAAATCTCAAGAAGAAAGGATCCCAAACTTGGAGAAGAAAGTGGAGGAGGACCCTAATGACTTAAAGAAGCTGAAAATCCTTCTAAAGAATCTAATACCCATGGAAAAATAAGGCAAATAGACCAATCCGATCTTCTGATGTATTTTTACTTTTAAAAATCCCTTCAATATTAATGAAAACTTTGGTTGTTTGTATTGTTTGTATGACTTACTAACTTTTCAGGTACTTTTTTGTTTTCCCATTCCCTCAAATGTTTTTTTGAAAATCACAAAGTTGGATAAGGAAAAATAACTCAAAAGGGAGAAGGAAAAAAATATAAAAGGGAGAAGAAAAATTTATAAGTATAAGAAGAACTATCCCTATGTAAGGGGGAGTGTTCATTACGAAGAATTCCATATTCATAATGAAAACCCCATTCCGGAAATTTAGAATACAATCATTAGAGTTTCAAAGCCCAGGGGGAGTTAGTCGTATTCACCATTGATCATAAAAAAAGGGAGATAAACTTTAATTACATGTCTAGAAATTCATTCTAAGTCATTACATTCTATTTCATAAGGATGTTTGGGCTTTCCAAAAATGGGGATATTGTTGAGTCAATAATTTTTTCCTTATGACTTTTTCCATTTTTTCATTCATGGGGGATATTGATAAGTCATCAAGGTTTCCTTATGACTTTACCATTCCACTTGTTTTGAAAATCACAATCACTTTTTATTAATGAAAATTTCCCATTACCCCTGTTTTACTTCTATAAGGATATTTTACTTCCCAAAAGAAATTTACCCATACCATATTTTCATTATTAATATCAATATTTTTCTTAAGTTTCAAAATCAGATTCATATCTACATCCTCATAATAGTATACTACATAGACATGAAGCATTTAGTTTTAGTATCTGAATTATGGATACGAACTCTAATGAAGTTCAACTCTAATTTCATGATAAGAACTCTAATGAAGTTCAACTTCGAATTCTGGATACAAATACTAATGAAGTTCAACTCTGAATTCTGGATAGGAACTATAATGAAGTTAAACTCTGAATTCTGGATACGAACTCTAATGAACTTTAACTCCAAATTTTGGATACGAACACTAATGAAGTTCAACTCTGAATTCTGAATACGAACTCTCATGATGTTCCACTCCAAATTCTGGATACAAACTCTCATGAAGTTCCACTCCGAATTCCTGATATGAACTCTCATAAAGATCCACTCTAAATTCTGATTACGAACTTCTCTATGTTCTAAATCTGAGTTCTCTGAATTTAGAATCCAAACTCTGATGATGTCTGACTCTGAATTCTCATGAACATAGACACTGAACGTTGTAAGTTCTGGTTCTGAATTCTAGTGAAATCAGACTCCGAATTTCCTTGAAATTCAGAGTCCAAATTTCTACAGAATTCAGGTTTCAAATCCCTACAAAATAGAATCCCAATATTCTTAAGTTTATAGACTCTGAATTTATTTTTACTTCCATTCCAAAATTTAACCTTTTCCATTATGAAATTTCATTTTCTAGTCCATTCCTAATATCAGTTTAGTTATTCATACATTTTTTCTACTATAAAACGATCTCATTCTTTCAGTTATTAACTAAAAATTGTTTGAGTGACACCTGTATAGGTCCCTCCAAAATTCAAGGAAGAAAATGACCATTGGAGGAGGGAGCCGATCGTTGAATATTCGCCTATAAATAGAAGCTCATTTTAAAAGAAGCGATAACTTTTGGGACTTTTGTAAATATGGTGATCAGAACTTCTTGAAGTGATTTATAGAGAGAGAGGTTCTTATCAACTCACAAGCTTCGTGCAAAATTTTTGAACGGCTTGTTCCAACTTTTCCTTGTGCAGATTTTCTTCGTGCGACTCTGATTGTTGATGTGTACAATCAAGGGCTTCTAGGGATAGGAAGACAGATGTTCCAACACCTCGAATTTGAAGGCTTCCTTACTGAGGAAGACAGAGGTGCCGACTACCTGGTTGTTGAGGGCTTGGGGGAATAGAAAGACAGACTCCGATCTTCGTATCGAGGCCTTACCTTGGTGTGGGAAAGACTGAATTTCTTGGATGTATAAATCAAGGGAACTTTATCAAAGGTTGTTGGATACCCTTCTCTTTGGGTTAAAAGAGTTATTGTTTTTTACTTATAGTTTTACTACTTATTTTTTCACTAAATTTTGTATTTTTGAGGAAATTATACTTTCTTATACTTCCTCATCCTTGTACTCTGATATAGTTCGATTCTATACACTTTATGGTAGAATCTTAATCTTTGTAGCTTTTTTTATGTTTCATTTTCGAAATTACATTTCCAGAATTTACCAAGTGATTAGAACTTTTAGAGGCCTTGTGAATTATCTTGTTTAACTTTGTTAAACATAACAATCCTAACAATTTATTATGGGAATTTATAAAAGGTACAATTCATCCCACCCTCTGGTATCTAAGAATCTCATTCTTATTTCGATCCTACGTTTCGTAATATAGAGTATATCATACTCAATCACATACCCCCATCCTAACAATAAATAATAAATATAACATTATTATTATTCTATATATATTATATACCATCCAATTATATACGATTTTAATATCAAAATTATGATATTGTCTCTCCTATGTACGTTCGGACTACCGTCTCCACGAACGCGATGAGATTCATTCCCCATCATATCCATTCAAGTCTAATTTTCATATGATGTTTAAAAATAATGTTTAAGGAATTGATATTATTCTAGATATAAAAAATATACAACCTACCAATAACAAACACAGCTTATGTAATAAAACATATAAAATAAAATGATTAAGTTAAGACCTGAAATGATGAAAATACTAAAATATTATGATCAAAAAAATATTAGAAAATCATATATGATATCATAATTATGTATATGATTCTTTTATAATTTAATAAAAAATATTTAACTATTATACAGGAGGTTAAACTAACCTTGACCGAGGAAATGTACAAGGTAAGGGTTAATTCTACAACCTCTTCATTATTCAAGGTTGTTTTTATGTAATTATCCACTACGACCTCTTTATCATCCACATCAATGTTTTATTAAAAATGTATTTCAAAACATTTTTACTATTTACTAGACTATGGGTTAAAGTCATTTATACCCTTATTTTACCTTATACATTTTGAAAGGAATATTTCCATCGTTTTCCAAACAATGTACTTTATGACCTTTTTGACAAAATTAAGGAAATAATGTTTTTTTAACTTATACGGCAGGTGCGGCTATATTACTCCATTATAACATCATAGAAGCTTTCCTTACTAGCATATAAGAATATTTTCAAAATAAATTTTTTCTTTATAATTATTCCACTCTTAAATAATTTCAAAATATAAAGAGATATTTCTCTAAAAAGGGTTTTGATTTCATCTATGTTAACATCCTTTGATGGATTTTAAGATTATTTGAACTTGATTTATTATGATACAAAACATCCATATTGTATTGAATTTTTTTTGATATGTATGACTGTGGATGTGTTATTTTTATACCATCCATGGTTTATGGATATGTATTGACATTTCGTATGCTAGTTTTAATACGATTGTTTATGTTTTGTTTAAACCTTTTCGTATGAAGAATGCATTGGACATAGTAAGTGATGGGTGTAGCCCTATATAGCTCTTCGATGCATCGGTTGATATCATTAGACAAACTAGTGTCTTGGGACATGTCCTTGAAAAATCTTATTTGTTGTCTTGGCACAAGGCCTTGACTATGTGGTTATGTTAGTCTGGAAATATGAATTCCATCATTACGAAAGTGGTTATTGATATTACATGTGATTATTCGACTAGTAGAATATACATGTGAATAATTAAATGGCATGATTTCATTTTATCTTTCCCATATTATGCTGAAGTTCAATTTTAAAAGGATTTTTTTGTTATAAATTTCCTTAAATGATTATGCTTATTTATGAGAGTTTCTGCTATATTGTTAACCTTACTGAGCATCCGAGATCACCAATTTATATGTTTTATTTTTCAGATGATTTGAAGAAGTATTTAATGACTAGCCTATATGGATAGTCTGAGGGGATATGATTGTGGTCTATAGAGAAATGATGTTGTTGTTATTTTTGTTTCATGATGTAATGTAAACCTTATGAATGTATCTAGTACATCCAAGGATACTAAACAAATCGGTATGTGAAGACTTGATCATTTGTGATCATGCCAATGTTATGTAAAAAAGAATAGACTCTGGGCTTCTGGGGTTGGGGCATTTTATAAGAAGATGTGGTTAAGTATATCATGTTATTTTTATTCTTAATAATATGGTTTAATATGATTTGATATAATTACATTAAAATTTTAATTTTTTAGAAAATTTCTAGATAAAACTAAAACTATGATACAATGGGTGTGAAGGACAATGTGGTTATTTTACAAACAAGAGAAAAATTGAGATAAAATATAGAGTAAAAACTATTATTGTTGTACCTAACAATCTATATCAATTTATGATTAATAACATGTAGCTATGTGAGATTATTAGCACATAAAATAAGGGAAAATTTTGTTTTATGAATATTCAGTTGATAAAGATTATAAAGTTAAATATATACAACTCACATATGTTGATAAAATGGGAAATTAGTTCTCATATTAATAGAAAGATGTTTCATATGTTTTAATGTAATTAAAAGAGAAATATAATTCTGGTTATAATTAATTAAATCTCTTAATAGGAATAAAAAAGATTGTATAAATGAAGGTTTTTCAAGGAAATATTTTATGATAATGAGGGAAAATAAACTATACATACCATATATAATGTATCAATTATTTTAATTGGTTTTATCATGTTTAATGAATGAAAAATGATTAGATTGATATTGATAAATCTCAGGATAATATTCATATATTTATTTTAGGGAGTGAGTATTAATACATATGAGAAACAATAATGGACAATGGTTTATGAATGATGATTAAAGTATATTCACATAGGGTTTTGAGAGTTATGATATAGTATATCATATAAATATATTATAATATGACCATATTTTTAAATCAATGAATAATGTTTTGAGTTTTTATATAATGGGAGTGTTGTGGATAAATGTTTTAGTTTTTTATGGATACATTTGTTATATGTAACCCCTGAGTTTAATATTTCAAAATTTTATTTGTGGAAGAATGATTTTAAATTTTGTGGGGATAAGTTGAAATTTATTGATATCGTTCATGGTTAATATTTTCTTTGATATTGAGTTCATTTTTTAATTAAGAAAAAGGGTTATTACATTTTGGGTACATATTTTAACCATATAGATATCCGTGGGTATAAAAAATATTTTTTGTGAGTAGTTGATTAACATTATTTATGATGATCATCAATATATTTATATCATTATATTATTATACTAAATGGAAATATATTTTGCTAAGATGAATGTTTATTTGAGGAATAATGGATGAATTATATTTAGGAAGCATATGAGATTTTATTGTTGATATATGATGATATAGGTTATTTATTGAAATGTTTAAAAATATTTTTAAGACTATCTGATTAGTGCCTGTACATTTTTGTTATGTTAATCTATTTGTGATTAATTTTTTTTGAGAAAATTATATAATTTATCATATAATAACGTTTGATAAAATGTTTCTCATTTTTTGGAATTTTAATATAGTATGACATATTCTAAAGGGTATTTAGATTAGTTTTTTATGAAATTATTTATGTTAAAATTTAGGTGTTATTAATAATTTTTTTGGAGATTGTTATTGGATAATATATTAACATGCAAATGTCTTTATATACTGGGAATAATGTTTCGTACTTGGATATATACTAGAATTTGTTAAAAGTTAATTGTAGGTATTCTTGCATAAAAAATTATTCATGTATATTTATCATTTATAATATGAGATGCAGATGTTTTTTAGTATAGTGAAATAAAGAAATTTTTAATATGGACTGGATAGAATTAATGTATATTTTCTTTTATCGCTTATAATGGTATTTGAATAACACATAAACAATTTAAATGAATCCTAATATATAAATTTTATTTTTTAAAATTCATTTTTTTTGAATATATGGTCTCTTATCCCACTATGGGGAATTGAATTTTAATTCAATGATTCTTTTTAAATATAATATCCCTAAACATTTACACATGTATTCGATGCTAAAATCTTAAAATTTACATTATTGTGTTTGATACTAATAAATGTGTCCCAATTTAAACCATCTAACACATAAAATATCAAAAGCAGTGTTAGATCACTTACATACCATAATATTATTTAGTTAAAGAGTTTTAGATATTTATGAAGAAATCTAACTTTACAACATGGATTCATAAACTACTGATTCATAAATATCTACAACATCTCCCACTATGATCATTAAATATTGTAACCTTATTAGTAAGAACATATTTAAAACCATTATTTACAACATAGGAAATGGGAACCATATTATGGGTGAGGTCAAATATTCAGGAAAGTTAAAAATAAGAATTAATAATGTTTTTAAATATGTGATTAAAAAATGATCATAATTAAATGAAAAAAATCAATGTTTATGATGATAACATAAGATAATATATACCAATAAATACATATATTAATAATCATGGAATATAGTGTGGACATAATATACGAGTCAAAGTTGTAATCACAAGGTAAAATAACATAAAAAACATGAAAATGAATGAAATGTTGAAGAAACCAATAAACTTACTTAAATATATTTCAGGGATAAATTCAAATACAATATCACATAGTGGAAGGAGTCCCATAATGTAATTGGTTTAATTTGTAATCCTATACATAACGTATCATGAGACTAAAACTTTGCCCAAAAAATTAGAGAAATATCTAGGTGAACCAATCATAACATGTTTATTAATTTGTGTCCTAAAAATTTGAAACCAATAATTATGAATAGATATAAAAAATACACTTCGAATGAAATTTGTTGAATTATCTTTCATCATATCATTATCAAAGGAAATTTCTTTGAAAAGTCATTAAAAATGAACTTAATTCATGTATTATCCCATAAATGTAAGGGAGAATGAGGTATTAATATAATTACCATACATATAAATTTAATTTATAATATATCAAAAATATAAATGGTTGTTTTCATTTATGAATAGAAATACTATAAAAAGATTAAAAATCATATTGTTGAAAATAATTATTCAAATTTGAAAATCAATTTTTTATACTAAAAATTCAAAATATTTTACAAAAAACATATTATTTTAAAATAAACATAGAATATTGTGAATTAATCCTTATATAATTGATTGTTCATGATTCTAGTAAATTATATTCATGTCATACATATTAAAATAACACATTCTTTTCACACATTGGTGAAAAGTCAAAAGCTACATTTTTAGAAAAATGATAAGAATATTACATTTAAATAATTTTGTAAAAAGTTAATCACGGGTAAAAATTAATTTAAGAAAACATATATGAATATTAAAAACAATTTTGAGATAGTTTTAAAGAGATCATTGAAATGGAAGGGAAACCATTTTTGATTGAATTGAGAAATAAAGATTATATTTCGGAAAATATTTATTTCAGTATCTTGATTTATTAAAGAAATTAATATAAAATAAAATCATGTATTATAAATAAATATGTTTTTTAGAATCAAATTAATGTTTTTATTGATATATATATCATAATATTTCATTATTAAGTATCGAACCCTGAATAATCCTAATAAACAGTGAGATTGTAATATAATAACCCTTACAAAATTGGTAACATATAAAATGTTAGATTCATGAAAGAATAAAATCAACTAAAACATTAAATATCATAAAAATAATGTGACTCATGATATATCATATCAAAGGGTTAATAAATACCCCACACAATATAAATGAGTCCTGAATAAGGCATATGTCTCTTAGATGTAAAAGTGAGATGAAAATTCCTTACCTCAGGCCCAAATTCCTTCATATGTTTTCAAAACTCTTATTTAATAAATATATGTTTATTATACATATTTTAAAAACACATAATAATATATATATATATATCATACAATATATTATTTACTTGTAAAATTTTATCTCCCATTTATTGGTAACTATTTTTTAAGATCACTATTTTGGATGATAACGGCTTCATTTTTCATGTATGATTTGGTACAGTAGTTTTGGTCCTTGTACATTGAAAAATATTAAATCATAGAAATAATTTTAAGCAACATATAAATATTTTATTTAATCACTATATATATTTAATTTCATCAATAAAATAAATAGATAGAAAAATTAATTACACCGTTCCTGGAGATGGTAGGATAAACTATGTTTTTATTTTTTTTAATGGATGGAACAAAATGAAGGTAAATAATATTTCACCTTTATAGAATTTTTTTAATATTATATATATCATATATATTAATTATATCTATAATTATTACCATCCATATAAAAATAAAAGGATAAAAGAGTTAGATTGCTTCATTAAGGCGATTATTCACATGTATATACGAGAGAAGTTATCATTTTACAACACATTATAATGTATAAAGGTAGATGTGATATTGTAATCCTATAAGTATAATCATTTCATAAATAACGTATATAAACATTAAATCCATCATTATATCTAGCTATGAGAGATGGTGATGTAAAACAAATTACATCATTTCGCGAGGTGGTAGTCCACCGTACACACGATTGATAATTTGGTTTCCAATTTGATAAAAGAGGATATGGATATAGGTTATGAAATTATCATAATAAAATATAATTATATAGGAGGTAATTGTGTTATTTTTACATAGTATATAAAGAGTATTTAATGGAGATGAATGTATAAATAAAACAAGATGCTGAGTTAATAAAGACGACACTTCTTTGGAGAACCCCCTTATGATAGCACGAAATGAATTCCAAGTATTATTTTATAATAAAAAAAATGCCTATAGTTAATGGGAGGATAATTAAGGAATTTAATTTGGTAGGATATTTTTAGACAAAAATAATTTTTATATGTGGAGAGGAGGGGAGAGGGTGTGTCCCATTATATGTTAGAAAGAGTGGCATGTTTTTAAATGCCAAAAACTACTTAATAATGGAAATTAAATCCCAAACCATGTTTCTCAAAATTTGATAAATAATGGAGTGGAAAAACTTTAAGGACAATAAAATCCTCCAAAACTAATAAATAATAATTTTGAAAAAATTTATTCACTTTAAGTGTAATGTTATTTATATTTATGATTTTTTTTCACAATGATAACTAGTTTTTCTACTCTTTCCGGGTCATGATATTTACGATGAAAATAATATTACCACATAATTGAACCATGGATGATATTTTCCACCATATCTTAATAACATTATAAATGATGGAATTTTTATGAGTTTTAAATAATTTAATTAAATATTAATTGTTACTAAATATCATAAATATAATTTTTGGAATTATTAATTTAATTTTTCTTTGACAACAATATGGATGTAATGAAATTAGATTATAATATTTAAAATATTTTAAAACTATTAAATTAATCTAAAAAATTCACTGAAGATAATAATTTATCAAATTATGTTACTATTAATATTTTTAATTTCATTAATTTTATTTTCATTTTATAAATAATTATTACATTGGTGATGTGTGAGAATTTAATGTAATTTTTTTATTATGAATTTTTTTAATCCATTACCATGAAAAATAAAATATGATTATCCTTTAAATTAATATATATAACTGGAAAAACCACTATTTTATCCCTATAAAAAACATAAAATATTATTTTAATTTAAGAGAGTGACATGTTGTCTATTTTAATATATAAATTATTATATTGGTCAATTCCATTGAAAAGTGTCCTAAAATAAAATACCAATCAATACTAATGTTATATGGGTAGAAATAAATTAATCCAACAGTAATGAATATTAACTATTGTGGAATTACAACTTATTTGTAAACTTGTTCAACAGAATTAATCCTTACCACATAGTGATAAATATTATACTATTTTTACAATAAAGTAATATAAATATATGTTTTAATTTTACGATAATATAAATTATGAATATTAAAACTATTTAATCCATTTTAAAATATTAAATATCTTTATGTGTAAAAAATTCATTTAATAAATATCCCTTAAAAAGAAATAAAAAATGGGCTTTCAAAAAAACACATTTTCAAGAAATAAATGATATTGTAAAAACTCTATTACTATAAATCATCACTATATGAATTTCAATTCATATTTATAGATATATATAATATATATCTAATTAAAATATTTCCTTAATATGATTTAATTATTTTTCATTAAACTCATTAAACATTATACACATTAAAATCCTTTTTTTGTTGAAAACTATAGTTTTAAGAATAAAAATAACCTTATACAAAAATCATGAAAATTTGGGAGAAAAATTAAATTAATTAGATTATTAAAAATTAAATGGTTTATATATAATAGTTAAACCAAATCAAAAAAATAATAATTTAAATTACTTGATTTAATTAGAATAAATGAGAGAATTTGAAAAAAATATTAATTTTCACTATTCACTAAAAATTCATTCATTTCAGTAAAATGAAAAACATTTAACCAAAATTTAATTTTAATATGATAATTGAAAATTATAAAGTTCATTTATTCAAAAATATTTTATAAATGTTTTAAAAAATATTTATAATATTTTCTCATAAAAATTAATAAAAATCATTTTTAGGAAAACATATTTTTAAAGAAGATAATGTATTCGTTTAAAATTTAGTGATTATTTCCTATGAATTTATAAATACATATATATTTAGTTGGATAATTGAACATATTTAAAAAATCGTTTAATCTTATTTGTACCAGATAATAATATAGAAATGTTAAAACAATCATATTTAGATAATAATATTTCGTGGTTCATTTAGGCATGGTGTTGTGTGTTAAATATTCTATCAAACCTAGTTTTTTGTTTTTTAAATTTAAAGTAGTCACATTTTCCACCTTTAAGGAATTTACTCCACACAATTTGATCATTTTCTCCCTAAAATTTTTATTGGAACTTGAAAATGACTTTCCTAAAACCCCATATTATAGAATGGGTTAATAAAATATCCTCTTGATTAGAGATAAAAGGAAATATAAGGGTTATCTAGAATAACACATAACTGAGATTAAAAATTGGAGAAAATTAGTGGGAAGGAAAGATATGGAAATTGAAGTTATATTTAATTAAAAAATAGTGTCAAAGACTAAAATTTATCACATATAACAACAATGTGAATGATCATGAGAATATTAGCAACTAGAAAACAAAAAACTCATGTGGTGTGAAAAAAGGATATTGATTTTATCAGAAATGATGATAACATGAAAACATTTTGGTTTCAATATCCATTTCCTATAGTTTACACATTAAATTACAATCTAGATAAACCATATAAAGAAATAAAATTACTTGATAATAATAATTTCCCCCATTAGTCAATTTACACCAAAATATCATCTTTTTCTCTAAACATAGAGTATTTAAGAGGTATTATTCATTCCAAAATCACTAAAATCAAATACTAATGGATCATATAATCGTAAAAAATAATTTAAAAATATTATTTGCAAAAATTATTGTGGGAATGTGATAAACAAAAAATATAACATGTAACATTATGTTTAAAACCACAAAAAAATAAACAAGCTATTTTAGAAAAGATATAAAACATTTGAATTAATCATCATATTTAAACTCCATGTGATAGAGGTTACCTTCGTGACTGAATCATCTCTGATGAGACCCTCATTGTGGTTATTCATCTTGTCCTAGGTCTAAATATACTCCTCTATATTAATTTTTCCCTTGTTGATTCCACATTCCAATATCAGATCTTTTTCATCGATCTAATATATTTTCTCATCGTTATACTTAACTATAATTGATCTATAATACATTCTATAACCATAGACCTTTGATACATTGATATTGAAATCGTCCTCCAACATCTCTTCCTAATATTGTATGAGAAGATTTAGGTCTGAATCCTCCTTCTACAAATCCTTCTCAACACCATTAAATTCCCATATTTCTGACAACTAGTTAGGATCATATAACCTTCCAACTTTACTCTCATAGAACTCATCACTACAAACCTCAAACTCATAACTAGGAGGTGTTGGTGGAAAATATATAATTAAAAATTCTTGAACTTATCTGAGATCCATGCTTTCATATACCTCAGTTTTCTTTAGTTTTCTAGCTGATATGGTGACCATGGTCTTCAGAATGTTGTAGTGTTCTTTTTATAGTTTAGTGTTTTTATTTTTTGAATACAAGACTTAAAGAAACAATATTACCTTAATTACCATACCTTAAGCCACACACAAATTCTACAATTGTATATTTATTTTGATCACACTCCAAAGCTGATTGGTAGTGTATTTATTTGTCACTCTAAATATTATAGTCAACTTGTAAAAAGTTAGAGGAACCATCTTATGCTCCATTAAATGGAGAAATATTCTTATTCCTTTTATATTTTTAAACTACGAACCATAATAATCAAGCTTTCCCATTATTATATCTTGTAACATCTGTAACCTATTATGAACATCAGAACCAATTCTAACCTTCTTTGTTGCACCAATAGTAGAGGGAGATAAGATTCCACTCATAGAACAATCTAAATCAAGACCTCCAGTTCCAACTTGCTCAAGGAGGACTATTATGGTGCTCCATGGATATAGAAAATAATGGTACTCCATACCATGAGATACATATAAATCTACAAAACCTAAAACTAAAGCTAGAAAATTATTATAATAGTTACAGACTGTTGTATCACGGATTTAAAACATGGCCATAGCCTTAGGGCCTGCTGCTAATTGAGATCCCTCACCTCTCAGAGTGATTGAATATGAAAAAGAGCCAAATCATTCCATTTTTTCCATTTCAAGAAACATTTAGTGAATAAATCACCATGTAATATAGGTGATTGAACCATTTGAAGAAACCAGGTGTAGGAAACTAGAATAGGTATCAACTTTTTCCAAAATGGATCAAATATTGTTTTTCTATAACATTATTACTTTCAGTAATGCCATGAGGTTCTGAATGAATTTGACTTTAATGATAGTGAAAAACTTATTGTAGGTGGAAAAAATGAAAACATGATGGAGGGAAATTGACCGAGGGCATAAACAACACAGAATGTTCGAATCTAAATTACACACCCACCTTGATCCATATATTATCAACTGGAGGCTTAGATACATACACTTCCACACAAATACATGGGGAATGAGATGGGACAAAGATATCAAATGATCATCAAAATATAAAAATTAACCGACAAGGTTAACTGGTATTTGGATAATCATGGGATTTTGTAATGGTAAGGGAAATCCCATGAAGCTTACCCATATTTCCATTAGTGTGGGATCTCACATCAAATGTAAATAGAAACTCTATCAGAAAAATAGGAAACAAATAAATTAACATGGTTTCTGACCCCTGGACCAAGAGGTGGTGAAATCTTCATCACTAGTGAAATAAAGAATGAATTTATGGGAGTCCAACAACCCCACAATGGTAAAATCTTTCAGAGGCCACATGTCACTAACAAAACAAAACATTTATCCCCAAATCCTCAAAAATAACACCCAAATTTCAACATTGATATTTTGATAGATAATTAATTATTCCAAATTTTATAGAATTAATATTTGAACCAAATTATTATAATTATTTGATCACATATTCTTCCATGATAAATTTTATATCTATCTCCAAATAACACCAATCAATGTTAATGTATCAAAAAAAATGTATATGCTCTAAAAATTTAATCACTAATATATTATATTCCATAAAATATATAACATGAATCAATATAAATATAAATTAAAAAAATCTATTTTTTAAATAGATAAATCAACATTTATTCCTCAAATAGAATCCCATCACATAAAACCTTGAAATGGGTTTATAGGAAATTGAACTTATGATCAACCATAAACAAATAATCCCATGATTTTTTTCTAAAATATTAATAAAACATATCATGACAAGATCACATTTTTAAAAAATATCTAAACCCTTCTATTATTCCAATAATTGCATACTTGACCCCACAATCTTGGATCCAATACATAAAACCTAAAAATTATACTTTTGTATTGGATACTAATACATTTGACCGAATTTAAACCATAAAAAACATATAAAATAAATGGAATAATTGGATAAGTTATATACCCAATGGAATTTTAGGATTAAATATTTGAATATTTAGGTAAAAATAAAACTTTACAATATTGATACATAAAAATATTGTTTATAAATATTTACACCATCTTACACTAAGTTATTCACATATTATAATCTTTTTATGAATAACATACATCAAACGTATCTTCCTAAATTTTAGAAAAGGAAACACAATAAGGGTGTGCCCAAATTCTCAATAAGGGTATGAATATGAAATATAAATTAATGAATTTAGGGATCATAACATGATCATAATGCGATGATGAAATAATTAATATTCACGAGAAAAACAAAAGATAATTCATACACATAAATACCTAGATCATAAATCATGGAATAAGTATATAACACAAGAAAAGATTCAAAGGTAAAATAAAATATTATAAAAGATAAGGATAATGAATAGTAAAATAGGGGAATAACTATAAAGACTCGACCTTAAAAAATTACACAATATTGAATTAAATGAATAATTCACATTGAGGATCTTTTCAGGTTTAGAGTTCTAGAGACTTAGGACATAACTATTACAACTCAAAAGATTACAAGGTTGAAACTTCTACATAGTTTCCATTTTTTTCATAAAATAAAAACTCTTGAAAAAAAGAGTCATGTATAGTTCCATGTGTTAGATAGCATGACTTTTCCTTGATCCCATTTTTGATACAATTCATCTTTATGTCTTGTAAAGACATTTCAAAACTTTGGATGAGTATAAAAAGCTCAGTAAGGGTTATAAAACAAAGAATGAAAACAATTGATCATAAATACATACAAAACATGAAATCTTTTACTTACCTCATGAAATCATAAGATTTATGAAAGAGGTATAGAAATCATAAATCATAAAGGTGACTTGTGGAATCCATATCATAGTTACATTATAGCTATCACAGGTACATAGGGAGTTACTTTGGAAAACCCATCACGGTATATTCCCTAAATCTCTTAGGAGAAACATTCACATTTACCTCCGTCACGTTACCCAATGAATTGGAGGGCTATATCGGGCTCACCCGCCCTAGGTTTATCACGAAACCACCCTTATACATAAATAATGCCCAAGAACCATAACGTGATCATAACACCTAACATAAGCATAAAGGAAAGATAACATTTCCACATTGCAATAATAAAATATCATTTCAAGATATTGAAATAATAAATCCATTCTAAAAATAATTTTCAATACCAAAATATGTAAAAAGAGTATATCATATTTATTTTTCCTTTTAAAAACATTCCGGCTTGTTAAGGAAGCCAAAGATCAAATAATACTCGCGGCGGATGAAAGGTCTTTGTCACCGCTTACGTAAAAAATAACATTCTTTTTTGACGTTTAGTAAAACGCTTCGTAGAAAAAGATTCCCTTTGAATGAAATGAAAAGTCAAAGGTGTTTATACAGTGTAGAAAATAATGTCGTGAATTAAAACAAAATAATCCTCAAGGAAAGGAGATTGAGACGAAGTCCCTTACCTCGTGTCCGACATGACTCGATCATTCTTTAATCTCCTGAATAATATACTAAAGTTAATTACTAGTTTCTTAAGAACATTTTTTAAGTTTATTATTCCATTTATATCACATATTACCATGTTATAAATAGTATTAAAACATTTATGTTTATAACATTCATTTTGTCGATATTTGGTAGTTGAGTCAAAAATGGACTTCTTATAATTTTATGTTTTTCATGTGGTCAAAGGTTAATTATATCCAGAATGATATTAATGATTTGGGTATCATATATATCATATATATCCAGCATATACATGTATTTATAATAGTACATAACATTTAGAGGTAAGATATAAAATGAACCATTTATGGAGACGGTAAGCCGTACGTACGCATGAATGCTACTTTCATTTATATTTCTTATTTTAGTGGAATTAAAACATAATTATACATAGATATATTATAATTAAAGTATAGTATAATATATAATATTATTAACTCCATCCTTTATACATCCCATATAAGGCATTAACGAATCACATCACTTTGAGGGTGTGATAGTTCGCACTTCCTCAAATGAGATTATCGTATTTACCCATTATGGAAACCATAAAGGAGTGATATAAATGGGAAGTAAAGAAGAATAAGGAAATAAAAACATAATATATATCATATATAAATAAATTTCCATCATAATGGCCACCATTAGAGGTGGTAAGATGTAATTGAACAATCATCGTTTCGTGAAGCCTTATTTTTCCATCCATAGAAACATTATGTTCTTCCTCCATTATATGGAGGTGTGTGTAAGTTTAGTTCTAATATTTCTCATAAAAACGTACTTTTATATTGAGGATACGGTTTTTCATACAAAATAAAGCAATAAAATGGGTTTAGTGGTTGGAAAAGTAAAATAAAAGAAAATAAATTAAGAGAAACTGTTACCTTTAATTTGGGTAAATCCCTTTGGTTTGAACTAAAAGGACTTCTTGAAGTGCCTTTTTCCTAAGTTAAGGCTTATAGGTGGAGGGGAATGATGTAGAGAGATTTATTGGTCTGAGTTTGGACGATCCAAAAAACTTGAGAGGTGTGAGGAATTGGTTAGAAATGGTGTCCTTTTATAAGGAGGAGGAGGGGCTCTTTAAGAAAGTGTGAAAATATTATTTTATAATATAATGATATTCGGTTTCTAAAGGTCCAAAAATCATTATAGTCGACTATAAGATGACTCATGGGTGAAATAAAATCATCCAATAATAATTGGAAATTTTTTGGATAATAGTTTAATCATTATAATCTTATTTATTTAAATCACATATTAATGAGGTAAATACTGCATCATTATTATGTCATAAAAAATTTAATTTATTTGTTATATAAATATTATAAAAAAATACCATGATGTAGAAAATATTTTTATATTTCTATTAAATATTTATAGTAAAAAATAAGGCTTATATAACACCATATAAAAATTAATTTTTCAAGAATATTTGTTAATGTCAATTTTGTCTTTACATTAAATTAATTAATCCAAATTGTCATTATCACTCCCAACTAGCTCAATGGGGTCCCAAAATCGACCCAAAGATGTCCATTGCCTTAAATGACTCAACCAATAAGGTTTGGAAAAATGTTAAGGTAATTTTGAAATATTATAATATTATTTTTTACCTTGAATTATCCTTTTTACCTTTAACCGTGGTAAATAAAAGTCAGAAGTTACTAATAACCAAAAATTATTTTCATTTTAATGAACTAAATTTTACTTCTTGATAACAACCATGTATGTCAGATTTTTGAAATTCAATCCATAGAAGTTGTAAAATTTTATTTAAATGAAAAAGTTCGTTTTTTAACCGCCACTATGTGGTTTCACTATTCATAAAAAATTGATGTTTTTCAGAAAAATACAAAAAATTCAGCCTAAGCTATATTTGATATTCCAAATTAAAAAATGATGTATATTTTTTCAAATTCAAAATATAGAAGTGGAATTAATTAATTTTAAAATCAATTCCTGTTATCAAAACAAATAGCGGCTTTTTAAGAAATAATAACTATCAAAAGATTGATACTTGTTTATATTCAATTTCAAAGTGAAATTAATTCCAATGAACAACATTGGATTAAATGGTAAAAATCTATTTTATTTTCACTTTAAAACCATTAAAAATACAATCTAACCATATATACAAATTAGATTAAAACATAATTTTGAATTAAAATAAAATATCTTCATTATTCATTACAAAACGAACTTTATAGAAAAAATTAAAAATAATTTACACAAAGTACATTTTGATGTCCCCATTATAAAAAAGGATTTTATTTGGTCAATTAGAATGTATTAAAGTGACTAAAACTTTATTTAAAGATGGTTTTCCATTAATAGGCTGTAAATCTGCCTTTTAATGTAAATTATGCTTAAAATAAGATTTATTCACATTTTAGGCCTCTAAAATTTATTAGAAGAATGTAAATAAATTTAAAAAACATGTATAATCATATTGTAGTTAGTTTTGTTCATTCCCACCAATACAATGACTAGGAGTTGACTACCATTTAAAATAATATTATTATATTATTAGTGTGCAGTGTAAGATTTCTAGGAAACCTGTTGTTGTGTATCTGGTACGCTATCAAACCTAGAAAACCCTTTAAAGTAAAATTAATATTTAATTCAAAAATATTAATAAGTATGAAATATATCTTTTTATTCATTTACATGGGATGTTACATCCTTCCCCCTTTTTGGAATTGCATCCTTGCAATTTTTATTCACTTATCAAAATAAGTGGGGGTATTTATCCATCATAGAATTTTAAGATTCCCACATGGCCTCTTCAACCATATGTTTTTTCCACAAAAGCTTTAC